>CM035162.1:28673629-28817920 GCA_020205615.1 Panax quinquefolius
ATTTTCCTCATCATATAAATCAATAATTAATTATTCTGAAATAATATTACGAGAATCCTGAATATTAATGACAGGAGCGGGTTCAAGGAAGAGGGCTTTCGATAAAATTTCTTCTTCTTGGCGCTTGATTAGATGACCAAACCTCTCCTTGAGAGAACTTTCTAGACATTGCCAATAATGTTATCTAATAATATTATTGAGATAATATGAATTATTGCTTCGATAATGAAAGATCTTTGTGTAATGTGATTATTGAAACAACAACCAATATAAAATATCAACGCAACAATTATTAACTCGATAAAATCTTTGAGCGATAATTCACGTAACCATTATTGAGTAGTGCCTTCTATACGTAAGAATCAATAATTGGTGCGATACCGGTAATCTTCTTTGTTCAACAGCGGCGTATTAGTGTTTTTTTTAACCACCCGGGTATTCCAACGATGATAATCGGTAATAACCACTTCTGTTATTTAAAAATTACTTATATTTGTCGTTTTCTTCATCCAATCGCTTTCCAGATATGGGGCCCACACATGGTCATGCGAGTCAATGCGAATATTCCCAAGCGATCTGAATATTCCACGACCAAACGAATATTCCCAAGCGATAATGAATATTTTATAACCACTTGCTTATTTTGAAATATTTACATATTTAACCCTTAACTATCCACATTAATCAAATCAACCCTTCTATTTTCAAAATAATAAATAAAGGAAATTCCTTTTTATTTAAAAAATTTGAGGGTCTTCTGACCTCCTCCTTATGAAATTTAAGTCCTCGAAATTGACGTCACGATACTGTGTTTTGAAAGGTGAGGATACCTCGCTTTCATTTCGTTTCCAATTCGAGTCATTTCCTCTATAGCATGATTCCTCCACAAAACTTTAACTTGTGGTATAACCTTTCTTGCGTAGGACGTGCTCCTTCTATCCAAGATCTTGACGAGTACCTCCTCATACGTTAAGTCTTGGCTATCTCGTCCGGTTCAACTTCGATAATGTGGTTGGGTCTTTCACATATTTACGAAGTCGGATATGTGAAACACATTATGAACACGAGACATACTTTGAGGTAATGCTTGTGATCTATAGGCTACATTTCCTACTCGGTCGAGAATTTGAAATGGACCGATAAATCGTGGATTGAGCTTTCCTCTCTTCCCAAATCTTGTAACTCCACTTCCGTGGAAGCAACTTCATGACAATCATGATCCCCTACATTAAATTCCACGTCCTTTCGATGAAGATCGCATAACTCTTTTGTCGATCTTGTCTTGGTTGTATCGTTGTCGAATCATTAGTCATCACGTCTAACTTTCGGGTCCCAACAATGTTGCTTCACCCACCTCATCCCAACATATTGGAAGCGACATTTTGTCCATATAATGCTTGAATGGAACCATGCCTATATTTGTTTAATAACTATTGTTGTATGAGAATTCCACTTAATGGCAAGTACTTATCGACTTCCTTTGAAATCTAGGACCACGAGTTTTAATATATCTTGAGAGTTTGAGTAGTCCTTTCTCGATTGCCCATCCAGTTTTGAGGATGGTATACCCAGCCAGATAAATGTAAATTTGTGCCCATAGCTTTCTACAAACTAACCCAAAACTATGGATCTTGGCATGCCATGCAATCTCACAATCTCATTTACGTCATATCGAGAAAGGCGTTCAAGGAATAAGTCTCTCGTGTCGGTTGAAAATGAGTAGACTTGGTTAATCTATCAACAATAACCCAAATCGCATCTATGCCTTGAGAAACCTTGGGAAGATTAGTAATGAAATTGAGGGTAATGTGTTCCCACTTCCATTTCAAAATCTCAGTGGTTGCTGATGGACCCTTTGGCACTTGATGCTCTGCCTTTACATGTTGATAAGTTAAACATCTCGAGATAAACTACGCGATCTCTCTCCTCATATTGCTCCACCAAATGTATGTTGAAGATCATAATATATTTTGGTACTCGAGATGGATTGCAAACAATGTGTTGTGTGCCTCACTATCACGATTCTATCTTCAAATCAAAATCATTAGGAATGCAAAATGCAGGAGTTGACTCAAGTATTCCTTCTTCATCAATTCTAAACTTAGAATAGCTCCTTCTTGTACTTTCTTCTTCATACGCATCGCCGGCTCGGGTTGGTGGCTTGAAGCAACCTTAACTTTTCTATTAAAGTTGGCTCTATGTCGTATACTTGACATCATCCTTTTCGTTCCGCATATGATCTTCTACTCAACGCGTCATTTACCGTTCGCTTTTCGGGATGGCGTGAGTCGAACATGTCTTTGAAATGAGTCTCCTCTTGAGTTCTTGAAGCTCTTCCCACATTCATTGCTCCATTCGAATTTTGTATCTCTCTAAGTCAATTGCGTTAATGGAATAGCGATTCGAGAATATCCTTCAACGAATCTCAGATAATAACCAACTAAGCCTAGAAATCTACGTATTTCGATTCTTGACTTAGGTTGCTCTCAACCATGACTCGTAACCCAATCTTGGATAGCACGTCACAATGACACCTATCGATTTACTATCGCGAATATGGCGTCCCTACTGAGAGTGCGGCAGGTGAATTCCACAAAGTCACAAGATAAAGGCTCGGTGCCAAATTCTATAGTTGAATTTTAACTCCTGAAAGTTCAATAGGAGCCATTCGATGTGAGATTTTAGAAATGAGTTTTATCTGGGGTTCAAAGTCGATACAAAATTTAATATCGAGGCTTTGGGAGTAAGCGAAATTTCTTGAAAAATCGTCGGGAAAATCGATAATAACAGGAATATTATTCAAATCGGCGTGTCTTTATTCAAATCCATAACATGGACTAAGAAAATTTGACATCCGTAATAAACGAATGACTTCATGGCTTGATATGAAAATGTTTGACTACAATGGTTTGATTGCTTGAATTGAATAACGGAGTTCTTAGGAATATGAAAACTATGACCTTACGAAAATAATCAATTTCGGCATGATGAGTAGTTAACCTTAAAATCACATCAAAAACAAATATCTCTATAGAAATAAGGTTAACGAGTAATGTGATAGTGCCAACTGAATCAAGCAAGATTTATAAGCGATGGATGTGATGAAAGTTTCTCTAACGGAGTTTCCACGATAGGTCAAAGTCTAATTTCTCGAGTCAAGTTTAAGCGTTGGTATGAAATAAGAGATAAAAGAATGGGTAGAACAGATATCTAGTAAGGTATATACTTAGCAAGAATTTATAATTAACTAACTTGTGCTAACCGTTCAAGTTCCTTGCATTTTGACCGGTCACGACAAACGCTCTTCAAGAACCGTTGACTTTGACTTTTACGGGACATCCTTTTGAGTCACCATTCTCATTGGGTGGGTTTCGATATCGTCTGATCTCGGCGATATGTCCTTCTTTTCCCACAATTATAGCATACCTTAAACTGTTGTGGGCGGTTTGGGTGATATATCCCTCTTTCCGCATTTGTAACATCTGTTAGGTGGTCGTTCTCCTCCATAAAACTAGTTTCTCTTGGGCGGCGTCTTCACATGGTGGTTGTTGAATCTCCTCTTTTAAAATCTCCTCCCGACTCGCTTCGCTTCTTATTTTCATGGCCACGATTACCACCAGAGTGGTTACCCTTTGTCACGTATTCTTCTTTCTCCGTGGTTATCGTTATTACGATGGCTGCTATCTTTGGTATGATCCTGGTTATGGTCCCTCGGTTGAGCGTTACTCGTTATCTCGCTCTAACAACTGAGCCACATGACACAACATCTGAATAGAGAAAATTTATGAGAATGAGATCTTGGCGTATGTCGGGTTTTGAAACCTCTCGAAACATCCGCGTCATCGTTCCTCATTCTCCACCAAATGAGGTCTGAACACAGATAACTCCATGAACTTCGCCTCGTCTTTGGGACACCATCATGTTATTACTGCTCTAGTCTAATAAACTCCACTTCCTTCATATAGCCAGAATACTTTCGAAAGTACTTGTCGTTGAACTATTTCTGAAAGCGTCTCCCATGACATCTTTGAGTGCGGTTTGGATGGAGTGCACGCTTCCTGATTCCCACCGATGTCTGCCTCGCCACGGAACATAAAGGTGGCGAATGGAACTTTCTGTTCTCCGTGCATCCCAGACATCGAATATCTTGGTAATTTGTTTGACCCACGTCTCACTTAATGGATCCGGCTTTCCCAGTGCAGGTGGTCCCAACTCTTTGAAGCTGCTTGGTTTGTGACCACTCGTGAATTGCTATCATTTCCTCACATATTTTGAACACGAGTCTCCTCAATGCGATTTTGCATGAGCTACCGCAAAAAACTTCTAAACATCCCTAGTTCATCATCTCCTCGATGGTGTTGTTCACGGGAGGAACATTGTCGACTGTTGCCGTTCTCCTCGTTGGTGAGTACATGCATCTCCACGGTCTCATTTACTCCTTTGTTAATATTCTCGGTTCGACATTCTCAAATCACATCATAAAATAAGGGTTAATTAAGAAATCAATATATCACATAATATCCCTATATCTCGACCAACTAACAAATAAGCTTAGGTAGGACACCTTTGAAGGATTTACTCGTCTCTCCCCTCCTGATTCTATTCTCCGATCTCGCCGAGATCATATCCTAAGCTCGATACCAAGCAGGCGCCCCCAAAATAGGTATACATCACACATTACGAGTTGTCAATACATGATAATGAAACAACTACAACTTTATTATTACAACATGTAAAGCGTAGGAGTTTGAATACAAATATTATCTTCTAGACAATATCTATACTCAAATAAATCCTCATCACATTATTGATTCATTATTTTACAAAAATGGTGAGGACTACTAAACAACTCTCTCTAGAATCTTCATTCCATACCCCAGACTAGTACTGCATTACATTCTCGCCTCCACGAGAAGAAAAATGGAACAACAAGGAAAAGGGTGAGCTCAACTAGCCCGATAAAGATTATTATGACTAAGATAATATACAACAAATTATCGTTAGTCTTCAACGAGGAAAAATCGATAGAATCTGAATAGAACAACAAGTTTGAGATCAATATTCGTGGAAATAATAATTCATTAGAAGAGTTACGTAGAGAATGAAATCTCTTATAATCTATGAATTTAACGAGTCCATCATCAATATTTTATCCTGTAACATCAATCAATATCATCGGAATCAAATATTCATCTTTTTGCACTCTGAGGCCAAAGATATTCATCGATTAGTCATGTTCATTTAAACACTGTTCATCTTTTGCACTGACGCCAAAGATATTAATCAATCGGTCGTGTTCATCTCGAACACTGTTCATCTTTTCTTTTCGGGCGAAAAGATATTCTTGAAATCATTCATCTTTTACTTCTGAGGCCAAAGATATTCAATAATATCATCATTTAAGGCCGAGGATGATGAAAAATATTTTTAAAAGCGAATCCGGTGAAAAAAAATGACAAGGATTAAGGATTAAGGATTAGTACTTGGTTTTATCCACGCCCAAAATACCTCAAAAATAATCATAGTGGTGTAAAATTCAGAATGATCAAAACATGGATCTGATCAAAGCTAGTATCCGAATAGATGTTTTAGACGAAAAGAAGAAATTTTATTTTTAAATTGAATAGTACCGTGATATCGTGAATAGTCTTAGTATCGTGAATAGTCTTAAGTATCGTGAATAAGTAACTCAAGACCAATGAAAGATGAAATTCACAAAAAAAACTCAATCTTTCACGAATAGTAACTTTCATGAATAGTAACTCGTGAATAGTAACTCATGAATAAGTAAACCGACATGAAAAAGTTCCAAATTTGATAAAAACTTGAGATCAACATATCGAAGTAATGATATTGAAGAAATAATATCATTCTGAAAAAAATAATATCCACTTACCTCGAAAGATTAGTACTTACATTTGGAATCTAGGGTATAGTGTTTGAAGGGAACTTGCACTCTAACCAACAATACTCAAAGTATACTCACAAGAATACGCTCGATATATCGAGAGAGAAATAGAGAAACTTGGGTTTACGGTGTGTTTTTCAATTCTAACCCTAAGCACCCTATTTATAGGAAAATCTTTAAACACCAAAAAGCAGAAAATTAAATATAATATTAATATATTTTTCACATTTTCTTTAACCCACCTTAGACAACTGATCTCAGCCCATTTGAATCACATGTGAGGCCAACTTAGTTGCAAAAACGTTTTCTCAAAATAATTAACTAAAACTCCCAAAAATTAATTATTTGAACTTGAACTTCAATAATTCATAATAAATAGCCCTTTCATCAGAAAATTCGAATCTCGCGAGTTTTTATAGGAAATTCAATTCTCTACAACTTTGCAGAAGAAAGTTTTCCAAATTCCAAATAGAAATTGGCCAGAAATCCACAAGCGGGTGATTTTACAAGCTATAATCAAATTTGATTCGATAATTGTGTCCACCAACACACAAAACATGTATTAAAACATTTAATGCCAAAAAATACTCTTCCTCCTCATATACTCATATATCCCACATTCATTGTAAAAATATCACCGTTAATATATTATTAAAATAATATATTTAAATGAATTATTTTATCGAGAAAAAAGATAAAATATTAATTTTCAACAATTGTCATTTTAAAAATTTTCTCCATCTATATCCATATAAAATCAATATTTTCCTCATCATATAAATCAATAATTAATTATTCACAAATAATATTACTGAGAATCACAATATTGTGACAACCGGCGGTTCACGGAGAAGGGGGCTTTCAATAAAATTTCTTAACTTCTTTGGCCTTGCGATTAGATGACAAACCTCTCCTTAGACGAACTTTCTAGACATTGCCAATAATGTTATCTAATAATATTATTCGAGATAATATGAATTATTGCTTCGATAATGAAAGATCTTGTGTAATGACAATTATTGAAACAACGACAATATAAAATATCAACGCGACAATTATTAACTTTCGATAAAATCTTTGAGCGATAATTCTGTAACCATTATTGAGTAGTGCCTTCTTACGTAAGAATCAATAATTGGTGCAATCTGGGTATCTTCTTTTATTTTAGCGTATTGCCATTATTAGTTTTTTTACCACCCAGGGTATTCAGCGGATATTAGCAGTAACAACTACGGCGTTATTTAAAAACAACTTATATTTGTCGTTTTCTTCATCCAATCGCTTTCATTATGGGGCCCACACATGGGCGTGCTGGCAAATATTCGAATATTTCCAGATGCAGTCTGAATATTCCACGACCAAACGAATATTCCCAACGATAATGAATATTTTATAACCACTTGCTTATTTTGAAATATTTGCATATTTAACCCTTAACTATCCACATTAATCAAATCAACCCTTACTATTTCAAAATAATAAATAAAGGAAATTCCTTTTTATTTAAAAATTTGAGGTCTTCGATTATCTGGCGTGTCTGAGTTATGTATAGGGTATGCCACTTTTCTGAGTTATTCAAATGAATAATAATGAATGGAATAACGAAGTTCTCTTCATGAATAAGAAAGAATAACACCCACTTACGGTACAAACAAATAATATTCCCTACCTTAGAAGAACTGAATATTGGCAAAGTGAAGTAGCGAGAATACTTTTCTTCTTTCTCTATAGTTTCTCTCTAGAGTTTCAAATGAATTCATAAGAAAATAATGAAGGAATGAGCTTCATTTATAGGAAAATAGAAATCATAGTAATTAATCCATGAGCGGTCCAGTTGATGTACTTTTAATCGACGGTTCATATTTAAAACAAAATCTTTTAAATAAAATATAATATATTCTATTTATATAAAAACATTTTATTATGCAAACACTATGCAACACTATGCAAAACACTATACAACAACACTATGCATAATAAAATATAATATATTTTATTTATAAAATAACTTTAATAAAGTATTACATTTTATATAAAAAAGATGTTTACATTTTATTACGTTAATAATACGAATAAAACAAAACGTCATTATCGCTATAATAATTCATATTATTAATCGACAATAATGGAATCAAACCGAGTGACTTCTCACATAAGCATCAATAATCAATACTGGTAATATCTTATGCAACCACACGTATTCATTACTTTTTTACTACCGAAGTAGTTCAACGAGTATCAACGGTAAAACTTCCATGATTATTTTAATAAAATATTTTTGTCATTTTTTCAATCAAATGAATAATTACATTTGTGGGGTCCATGATGATTGGTAGTTATGCGAATATTCCTGCTAAACCAGAATATTCCCAGGCCAATCGAATATAATATAACCACTTGCATACTTTGCAAAATTTATAAATATTACCCACAACTATAACATTATATCAAATTATTTCATAATATTCAAAATAATATTTATAGAAAATTCATCTTTATTTATAAAAGTTTGGGTCTTACAACCTCCCCTTCTTATGAAATTTTGCCCTCGAAATTAGGAGTGCGTACACGGTATGTCGAAGAGGTAAGGATACCTTAATTTCATTTTAGATTCTAACTCCCAAGTCATCTCCTCAACATCGTGGTTCCTCCACAAAACTTTGACTTGAGGTATAACCTTGGGCGTAGAATATGTTCATTCTTATCTAAAATTTGAGCAGGAACCTCTTACATACGTCAAATCTTCCGCTATTTCATCCGGTTCTAACTCGATAATATGGTTCGGGTCTTTCACATATTTACGTAACATGGATATGTGAAAAACGTTATGAACACGAGACATATTTGGCGGTAAAAGCGAGTCTATAGGCCACGATTCCTACTCGATCGAGTTAAAAATGGGCCGATGAATCGAGGATTAAGTTTTCTCTCTTTCCAAATCTTGTAACTCCTTTCCATGGAAGCGACTCTTAACAACACATGATCTCCTATATCAAATTCCGTCCTTTCGATGAAGATCGATAACTCTTTTATCGATTTTGTGAGGTTTTTATCGTTGTCGGATCGTTTGAATCTTTTAGTAGTAGTCATACGTACCAACTCCCGGTCCCAACAACGTTGCTTCACCCACCTCATCCCAAAGATCTTTGAGAACGACACTTTCTTCCATCTGGCGCTTGAATGGAGCCATGTCGATACTAACGATGATAACTGTTGTTGTGGGAAAACTCCACCAATGGTAAGAACTTGTCCCAACTCCTTTGAAATCAAGGACACACGAGTCTTAATAGATCTTGAAGAGTTTGAATAGTCCTCTCCATTGTTGTCCGTCCCCGAGGATGATATCTTGAAACTAAATCGTGAAAGTCTGTGCCCATAGCTTTTTGCAAACTAACCCAAAATCGTGAAGTGAATCTTGGGTCTCGATCGAAAACTATGGATCTTGGCATACCATGCGATCTTACAATCTCGTTTATGTACATCTGAGTAAAGGCGTTCAAGTGTATAAGTTTCTCGTATCGGTAAGAAATGAAGCGGACTTGGTCAATCTATCAACAATGACCCAAATCGCATCATGCCTTGAGAAACCTTAGGAAGGCCGTGCTTGAAATCCATGGTAATGTGCTCCCACTTCCATTCGGAATTTCAAGTGGTTGCAATGGACCTTTTGGTACTTGATGCTCCGCTTTAACTTTCGTTGACAAGTTAGACACCTTGAGATAAACAGTAGCTATCTCTCTCTTCATATTGCTCCACCAAAATGTATGGCGAATATCATGATACATTTGGTACTCCCGAGATGGATTGCAAATGGTGTGTTGTGCGCCTCCATCATGATATTATACTTTAAATCGGTCGTTAGGAACACAAAATGCAGGAGTTGACTCAAGTATTCCTTCTTCATCGATTCTTGCTTAGGGATAGCACCTCTTGCACTTTCTTCCTCATACGCATCGAACTCCAGTGCAGCAAGCTTGGCGACTTTAACTTTATCGATTAAAATCGGTTCTACTCATATATTAGCTATCATCACATGCGTCCACAGGTCTTTAACTCTATCTCCATCCTTTGCAAGTCACACAAAATGGGCCTTTGTGTTGACAATAACGCACTTTTCGTGCTTGCATACGATCTTACTACTCAATCGTTAATTTACCACGTTAACTTTTCGGGATGGTATTGGATGGTATGATCATAATCTTTCAATGAGTTCAAGCCAGCGTCGTTGTCGCATGTTGAGTTCCTTTTGAGTGAAGAAATATTTGAGGCTTTTATGATCAAGTAAAGATCTCCACTTTCTCCCCATACAAGTAATGCCTCCAAATTTTAAGTGCAAAGACAACAATTTGCTGACTCAGGATCATGAGTAGGATAATTCCTCTCATATTCTTTGAGTTGTCATGAGGCATAAACTATAACTTTTCCATGTTGCATAAGAACACATCCCACCCTTTGCTCGAAGCATCATTTGTAGATGACAAATCCTCAAGGCAGGATGGTATTGTCGAGCAGTCTTTGAAATAAGTCTCCTCTTGAGTTCTTGAAAACTCTTCTCACATTCTTCGCTCCAACCGAACTTTGTATCTTTTCGAGTCGGTGAGTCGATGGAGTAGCGATTAGAAAAATCCTTCCACGAATCTCCGATAATAACCATTAAGCCGAGAAAGCTACGTCTTTTGGTCAGCGATTTAGGTTGTTCCCGACTTTGAATAAAACTTGATCTTTCTTTGGGTCAACGGATATTCCATGACTTGATACCACGTGCCCAAGGAATGCTACTTCTTCAAGCGAACTTCGCATTTCTTCAACTTGGCATAAAGCTTATATTCTGAAGCTTTTGGAGTGTCGACCTCAAGTGTTGCTCATGATCTTCACGGCTTTTGGAATAAATAAGGATGTCATCAATAAAGACGACCACAAAGTGATCTAAATATTCCTTGAATACTCGGTTCATCATATCCATGAAGGCGGCGGCGGGGCATTAGTCGATCCAAAGGACATGACTAGGAATTCATAATGCCGTCTGGGAGTTACGAAAGCCGTCTTTGGAATGTCAGCGGTTCTAATCTTCAATTGGTGATATCCGGAACGAAGATCAATCTTTGAAAAGAATTTGGCTCCTTGCAACTGGTCAAACAGGTCATCAATACGTGGCAATGGATACCTATTTTTGATGGTGACATGATTCAACTCCAGATAATCAATACAAAAAGTCGCATACTCCCATCTTTCTTCTTCACGAATAGAGCAGGAGCACCCCGAGGAGAAGTACTATGATGAATAAAGCCAATGTCTAACAATTCCTGCAGTTGGGTCTTTAACTCCTGAAGTTCAATAGGAGCCATTCGATATGGGGCTTTGGAAATAGGTTTTGTACCGGGTTCAAGGTCGATACAAAATTCAATTTCACGCTCTGGGGTAGGCCAGGAAGTTCTTGAGAATCGTCGGAAATTTATTAACAATAGAAATATCGCTCAAAAGCGGCGTATTTTTGTTTAAATCGTGACATGAGCTAAGAAAGCTTGACATCCATTTTTCAATAAGCGAATAGCTTTATGGCTTGAGATGACCGTGATTGATTTTAATGGTTTGGTCGTTTGAATTAGCATAATAGGTTGATTAGGAATATGAAAGCTAACAACCTTACGAAAATAATCAATTTTGCATGATAAGTAGTTAACCAATCAATCCTAGAATCACGTCAAATCTGAGTATTTTTAATGAAATAAGATCGACGGTAATGTGAGGTGCCGATTTGAACCAAACAAGACTTATAAGCGATGGATGTAATGAAGGTTTCTCCCAACGGAGTTTCAACAGAGATAAGTCAAAGTCTAATTTCTCCTGAGTCAAATTTAATCGATGGCGCAAGTAGGAGAAATAAAGAATGGGTAAACCGGTATCAAATAAAGTGTAGACTTCATTAGAGTTTATGATAAACTTACCGTGATGACCTCATTCGGGTTCCTTGCTCTTTGGAGAGTCATGACAAACGCTCTCCTTACTTTCTGGTTTTGACTTTTACGGGGCGGCCTTTGGTGCCTCCATCCTAGTTGAATTTGTCTTGATGGCGACAAAATCGAGCTAAGTGACCTTCTCTTCCACAATTATAACATGCTTTGGGCGGCATGTTACAGATTCGGGACGATGTGTCCCTCTTCTCGCATTTGAAGCATATGATAGGTGGTCTTTCTCCTTCATTAACAACAGGTCTTTGGTCTTGGCGTCTTTCCATCATTGTTGAATCTCCGTTTCTTGAAATGTCCATTCTTATTGTTTTGGCCTGATTACCACCGCAAAGTGGTTACCATATCGGCTTTATTGATTCCCTCACGCTTGTTGTCACCGCTTGATGACTACTCTCACCATTGATATTATAACTTTCTTGTTTGCTCTCTTTTAGTTGCGTTGACTTTCGTTATCGCGCTCCACTAAGCGAGCCCTATTTACAACATCTGAATACAAACACGGTTTATGAAATAAGATGTTGGCGTATCTCCGACTTCAAACCTCTTAAAACATTAGCGCCATTCTCTCTTCATTATCCACCAGTGGGATGCAAAACCGTGATAACTCGCAAATTTTGCCTCGTATTGCGACACGGTCGTATTGTTTTGTTCCAACTTGATAAACTCCACCTCCTTCATGTGGCGAATACTTTCGGGAAAGTATTTGTCGTTGAAACGACTCTGGAACTTCTCCCAAGATATCTTGATGCAATGAGTTGAGTCGTTTCTGGAATTCCCACCAAGATGTCTGCCTCTCCGCATGACATAAAAGGCGTGAAGGAACCTTTTGCTCCTCGGAGCATCCCAGACATCAAATATCTTGGTAATCTGCTTTATCCATGCTTCCGCCAAGTGGTTTTGGCTCTCCCTTAAACTCCGGTGGTCCCAGCTCCTTGAATTGTTTAGCGGTGACCGCCAAGAGAGTTTTCCGTGTTTCCACCTACGTTTTGGGCGAGAGTCGCTCTACTTTCTTTGTTGCATAAATTATAAAAGCCTCTGAACATTTGATCATTCATCATTTGGTCGGTGTTGTTGTTTTGCGTGAGGATTATCGCCTTCACGATGCACATTATCCACGATTATTGATATGTGGTGAATCAACGATCGCTTTGTGCTCCATTCTTATTCTCAACATTCTCGGATGTCATTTTCGAATCTTGCCACAAAACAAAAGGTTAATTGACGTGTAACAAATTATCTTTATATTACGTGACCGACTAATAAAATAGCACATAAACTTAGGTAGGTCATACTAGCGAAGGTATTCCCCGTCTCTCCCCTCTGTACTTTTCTCACATCTTAGCAGGGATCATATCCTAAGCTCGATACCAAGCGTGGCGCCCCCAAAATTAGGTATACATCACCCATCTTGGGTAGTCGGATACATGGTACGAAATTTAAATACAACTTACTAATATAAGCGTAGTGTATGCAATCTGACATAAACTATGAGTTTGAATACAAATATTGTCTACTAGATATTATACAAACTCAAAAGGAGTCCTCATTACAATTATTATCACACTATTTCACGCGAATAGTGAGGACTACTAATGCTATCCTCTGGACCATTACTCGTTTCCCAGACTAAATCCCGGCTATGTTCTCATTTCACGAAGAAACGGTGAAAGAAAGGGTGAGCTCAACTAGCCCGATAAAAATATTATGACTAAGATAATGCGAGAATAAATTATCAATAGCCTTGACAGATGTTAAACCGATAAAATATAATAAACATCAAGTTTAAGCTGCGGTGAACAAGCGATCCATTAAAAGAGTCAAGTAGAAAATAAAATCTACTATCTTTTATGATTTAAAAGGTTTTTCATCAACATTAAAGTTTGAGACTCGACTTTAATAAATAATCCACATCATCGAATCACCCACACTTTTCTGACGAGGATATTCTTTAGTATCGCGACCACAATTATTCATGCACTTTCTGGGCCGAGAATAGTTGTGTATTCATTAATAGTCATGATCATGCCAACAACTCATCCATCAATGCACTACTGACCACCGAGGATTTTACCACATCATTTGTAACATTACTTTATCGTGATTACACCAATAATAATCACAATTATAATCATATACCAAGACCATCCATGCTCTCTACGAGACCACGAGATGACTTTAAAAAAAATATAAAACATGAGGATGATGACAATGATATAAAAATTCAATAAAACAAGTTCAAGAATTATTTTATCCGGGAATTATTAACGTCAAATTGTCGACGTGATCTTTGTTTTGTAGAGTAAAATTCAAGAATGATCGGAAGAATATTTCCATGAAAAGATATCTTTGGATGAAACGCAAATATCGAGGATATTCTACTAATTTCATGGAGTATAGAAGTCAAAGTTTTAACCAATTTGGGTATAATAAAGAATGGAATAACAAAAGAAATCACCATGCATGCGGTACTTGCATAGAGGCGGAGTTATTCAACAGAATAATAATAACGGAACCGGTCGGTGAAATTCACAAGCGGGATGTTCCAACAGAATAATAAAAATGGAACCGGATCCGGTGTAAAAAACACACGATAGGATATTCCAATGAATGATAAAAATGGAACCGAATCCGGTGTAAAAACACGAATGCATGATGTTCCAACGAGAATAATAAAAGACGGAACCGGTCCGGTGTAAAACCTGCCGATGAGATGTTCCAATGAGAATAATAGAAGAATGTCACCAAGTATAGGGTAAACCACATTATCTGAGTTATTCCAATGAGAATAATAAGCGATGGAATAACATAAAGGATTTCACCAAGTATAGGGTATCGCCAGCGTATCTGAGTTATGTATAGGGTATGCCACTTTTTACGTTTATTCAAATGAATAATAATGAATGGAATAACGAAGTTCTCTTCATGAATAAGAAAGAATAACACCCTTACGAGTACAACAAATAATATTCCCTACCTTAGAAGAATGAATATTGGCAAAGTGAAGTAGCGAGAATACTTTTCTTCTTTCTATATAGTTTCTCTCTAGAGTTTTCATGAATTAAATAAGAAAATAATGAAGGAATGAGCTTCTATTTATAGGAAAATAGAATGCATAGTAATTAATCCATGAGCGGTCCAGATTGATTTACTTTAATCGGACGGTCCATATTTAAAAGCAAAATCTTTTAAATAAAATATAATATATTCTATTTATATAAAAACATTTTACTATGCAAACACTATGCAACACTATATCTGAACATATGCTGACACTATATATAATAAAATATAATATATTTTATTTATAAAATAACTTTAATAAAGTATTACATTTTATATAAAAGATGTTTACATTTTATTACGTTAATAATACTGAATAAAACAAAAGCGTCATTATCATTATAATAATTCATATTATTAATCGAATGATAATGGAATCAAACCGAGTGACTTCTCACATAAGCATCGATAATCAATCTGCAGGTAATACTTCTTATGCAACCACATATTCATCGTATGTCTTTTACTACTGAAGTAGTTCAACAATGTCAACGGTAAAACTTCCGTCCGTTATTTCAATAAAATATATTTTGTCGTTTTCTCGATCAAACAATAATTACATTATGTGAGGTCCACCAATGATTGAGCCGTTGTACGAATATTCCCTGCTAAACCGAATATTCCCCGACCAATCGAATATAATATAACCACTTGCATACTTTGCAAAATTTATAAATATTACCCACAACTATAACATTATATCAAATTATTTCATAATATTCAAAAATAATATTTATAGAAAATTCATCTTTATTTATAAAAGATGGGGTCTTACAGTAATCTTCTCATTTTTCCTTGGGGTCTATTAATTGACCAAGGATAATTATGTGTACCATATGATATTTATCATAACCTGTAAGCACGGCCTCCCATGTATACGAAGGTTTCATGAGCACTTCCCAAAGATTATAATTTCTAAAACAGGTTTTTTGTCTATACATTTATGTAAGGTGTCATTGTGACGTCTTATCCAAGGTTGGGATGAGAGTCACGGTTGGGTATATATATTTGTATCCAAACTCACAATATATATGTTGTTGTATTTTGCACGACATTTATTGTAATAAAGTTGTAGTTGTTTTCTGTACCATGTATTTGGCGACTTAGAATGGGTTGGATGGAATGGACCTATTTTGGGGTCATCACGGTTATCGTCGAGCTATAAGTAAAGAGCCCCGAGCCTCTCGTTGGTGACTTCCTGTTGATGGGGGATGCACCGAAGCCAGACTCTCCGTAGGGGACGCCGTTCTGCGGTGGCAAACTGATAGGTACCAATGTGAGGTGTTATCCATTGATGGGACATTTGTCACAGTTGGTATCAGAGCTTAGGGATATGATCTCTGGCGGAGATCGGGGAATAGGACTAGGAGGGGAGAGATGAGTAAATCCTTCGCTAGTGTATCCTACCTAAGCTTATTTGTTGGTTAGTCATAATATCGGGATATTATGTGATATGTTAATTTGTTCAATTAACCCTTGTTTTGAAGATGTATTCTAGAATGATATCTGAAATATAGGAGATGAGCAATGGAAAAATCATGAGGACATGGAAGATGGAAGCAAGGTATTCTCAACTCTTTGAAATACCACGTACGTAAATTTCGGGGACGAAATTTCATAAGGAGGGGAGATTGTAAGACCCCGAATTTTATGAAATAAAAGTATTCAATTTTTCTATTTAGTAAATGGTTAAATTGATA
Organism: Panax quinquefolius; assembly: GCA_020205615.1. Lineage (NCBI taxonomy): Eukaryota > Viridiplantae > Streptophyta > Magnoliopsida > Apiales > Araliaceae > Panax > Panax quinquefolius. The sequence continues at coordinate 28,690,267 of CM035162.1, forward strand.
AAAGTTTAAAGTTAAGGGTGATATATATAAAATTTTCAAAATAAGCAAGTGGCTATAAAATACTTATTGTTAGGGAATATTAGTTTTGGTCGTGGAATATTCTTTACGTCTTGAATATTAAATACGACCAGCACAGCCTATTTGTGGGCCCCATAAGGAATAACCGCGGAAGAAAAAAATGACAAAATTGAATAACAATGTGTAGTTATTCTCATAACACTGTTGGAATACCCGTGGTTAAAATACGATGTCGCGTGTGGTTACGCGATGAGCACACGATATTACAAGATTTTTTTTGAATTATTGATCCTTACCTAAGAAGGCACTACTCGATAATTATTACGATAATTCTTGTTCAATATTTTATTTTATTGATTCAATAATTGTTTGCGTTGATATTTTATATTATTGTTGTTTGATAATTATCAACGCATGATATTTCTTATTATCCGATCAATAATTCATATTATTTGAATAATATTATTAGATAGCATTATTGGCAATGTCTAGAAAGTTACATCGAGGAGAGGTTTTGTCACCTAATTGCGCCAAAAGAAGAGAGAAATTCTTATTGAAAGCCCCTCTTTCACGAGGAACTACCGGTTGTCATAATTGTGATTACGTAATATTATTTGTGAATAATTAATTATTGATTTATATGATAAGGAAATATTTATTTGATGTGGATATAAATGATGAATTTATTTATGTGGTTATAAATGAAGGAATTAATGTTGAGGTATTTTATCGATATTTTTGTTTGAATGAAGGTATTAAAAATTAAACCAGTGTTTTTGAGATATATTGCTTGAGTTATAATTTTTAATCCAAATAGTTGGATCGTTGTAATTTTTGGATATGTTATACATATATAAGTTGAGTATATGTCCATAAATTTTGAACCATTAAAAATGAACGTATGATTTGTTATGAATTTTAAGAGGTGAATGGTTCAGAAATTGTTGAAGTATCCGAATTTAGCATTTTGGTGGAAAATTCTAGAATTGAGTGGGCCCCACTTGTGGTTGGTGAAGAAATGTGCTGAATTTTATTTCAAATGTGGTGGGTGGGAATAGTAGCGAGTAAAAGCCATCAAGTTCTTGGTCAAGTCTCGCTAAAATTTTCCTATAAATAGAGAGTTAAGTTAGAATTAAAAATCACACCAGAAACATAAGCTTTCTCTATTTCTCTCTTTAGATTATTGAGTGTATTTTGTGAGTATTTAGATACTTGGTGAGTTGATATTCATCGGTCTGAAGTTTCCTTCAATATCATATCCGATATCCGATCGGAAGTCTTTGCTTTTTTGAGTAAGGGATTTTAAGGGATTGTAAGGGATTGTAAGGAATGTTATTTTCTTCATAATGATGTTATTCTTTCAATATCATTATACTGCAATATTGGTATAGATTTTATTATGGAATTTCTACCTTTTTGTGTTATGGGTTACTATTCACGTATGTAGTACTATTCACGTATCTGATCTTATTCACGATATCTGACTATTTATATGTATGTGGCACTTATTTATGTATATGACATTATTTACGTATACGGTACTATGTACAAATACGGAGTACTATTCATGAGTTACTATTCACGAGTTACTATTCATGAGTTACTATTCACGAGTTACTATTTAAGAGTTACTATTCATGAGTTACTATTCACGAGTTACTATTCATGAGTTACTATTCATGGGTACTATTCACAATAAAATTGGTTTCTTTTTTTTGACCAAATTATCGTTGATTTATGAATCTTACTCTTGAAATTAAATCCATGTTTTGATGTTATTGTTTTTATTATCATATATAACATTTTTATAATCTTGGTGAAGAAATTTGTCTTTGACTTGAGTGTAAAGATGGGTAGATTATTGGTATAATCATAACTATGGGTTCTCTTTGGCCAGTAGTGCAAAGATGAATTGTGACTAGTATGATCATGACCATTGAATTTAAAATTGAATATTTTTAGCTTAAGTGCAAAGGTGAATTGATCAACATGGTTATAATTATGGTTTTTATAGATTTTGAAATGATTATATATTTATTTGAGATATGAATATCTTTAGCTTTTATAATCTGAAAATATGAATCATTGAGGAATATCTTTGGCCCGTAGTGTAAAGATGACTTTGTTGTTGAATATCTTTGGCACCAGTAGTGCAAAAGATGAACTGTTGACGAATATCTTTTTTTGCAGTAGTGCAAAGATGAATTTATTAGTATGATTATGAGCAGAGGCTGTGATTTGGTATAACCATGATCTTTGATGTTTCGGTAAAGAGGCAATGATGAAAATTATCTTCGCCTTAGATGCGAAGAGAATTTAGAATTACAATTATGATTATGAGTTATTCATATAATTGTGGAAAGGAACTGTTGATTGATGTTACAAGGATAAAACATTGTTGGTGGACTTTTAACATGGAGAAGATAATAGACTTTATTGTCTATTTGACTCTTCTAATGGATTGCTTCGTTCATTTACAACTATGGTTGGAATTTTTTATCATCTACCATATGTTCTAAATCTACGATTTGTTATTGATGAAGGCTATTGATAATTTAATTATCTTTAGTCATGATATTCTTTCTTGAGCTAGTTGTGCTCACCCTTTTGCTTCTGGTTCCCTTTCGGTGTAATAAAAGTGTAGCCGGGTCGTGCCAGGGTAACAAGAGGAATAGAATCGGTGGTCTCTAGGCGTGGAGTTGTCCCTAAACAAAGATAGACAAGTGTGTTTGTATACATCTTTTAGTAGTTATATTTGGTGAATCATATAGGGAGAGGCGAACCCAACGTTGGAAGGGTGTTTTGCCACTATCATACAAGATGTCTAATGACATACAACCTCGTGTCATCATAAGACAGGGTTGTGGTCATCCACTTGCTGAGTATATTTACGAGTACTACCTATATAATCTTGGTGTTTGTTTGAAGTATAATTCTCAATTTGAGACAGTGGAGATAATGATAAGTCAAGAGAAGACTCACCATTGGAAAGAATATGATAGTAATCTTCTTGTTTTTCCTTGGGGTCTATTGGGTCAACCAAGGATAATTTTGTGGCCATATGATATCTATCATAACCTAGAAGTATGGCCTCCAATGTACGAAGGTTTCCTTGAGCACTTCCCATAGATTTTAGTTTCTAAAACAGTTTTTGACTATACATTTATGTAAGGTGTCATTGTGACTTGCTATCCAAGGTTGGGATTAGAGTCACAGTTGGTATATATATTTGTATCCAAACTCACAGTATATGTGTTGTTGTATTTTGCACGACAATTATTGTAATAAAGTTGTAGTTGTTTTCTGTACCATGTATTTGTCGACTCAGAATGGGTTGGATGGAATGGACTTATTTTGGGGTCGTCACAATATGCCCCATGTGGAAAAGGGACCTATAATATCTGTTTTACTGTCTTTGTACTATTAGCACACAATTCATACACAATGTTTCCCCTCTGTTTCAAGATCTGTTCTGTTAATTTTGTAGTTAAATTGGCTGAGTTGTGCCTTGAGGGGATTGTACAATACGTTGTTTTGATATTCTTTTGCCTTGAGGTTACTCTTTTACTTAGTAATTTGCATTCTTCTTCTGTGTTGAAAAAAACAATTCCAGATGGATTGACAATATCTTAGTTTGGTTTGTTGCAGTACACCAATTGAAGTAACCAAGAGGATCTTGAAGGGGAGGATGGATTGACCTTTTGGATGGCAGATTATTCTCATATTTTCATTTCTTATTTTCATTTAGTACCTAGCTTAACCGTCATTCTGAATCACATTGAATTACTATGAACTTTATGATGAGATACTTGGCTCACTTTAGATTGTATTTTTGGGTCATGGTTACTAAACACACTATTGTAGCTTTATCCTTTGAACCAGATGCTTGTGAATCCAATGGAATTTTAGTTTAAACTAAGTTTCAGATGTATACCAGCTAACTTTATTTTTTCTGCTTGTTAAATTTCTGATGTATACAAGCTAGTTGTGGTATAAAACAGGTTTTTACAAGAGGCAAGCCTATTTGATTGCCACTTACAATGTGGTTACTTGTATATACAGTTTCTCACTTGTATATAAGAGGGAAGCCTATTTGATTGCCACTTACAATGTGGTTACTTGTATATAAGAGGCATGCCTATTTGATTGCCACTTACAATGTAATCATGATATTGCCCTGCACTCACATTGAGTAATTTTACCATCGAAGTTTGATTATTAGTTGACGATGGCCTCACATATTAATGATTGAAACTTAATATATACACAATTAGATAGCACAATTAATATATACAAAGACATGAAAGTTTGAGTTTTTATCCTAACTGTTCCATCTCCCAAATTCTAATTACAATTCATTCCTATGTAGGCATCTTCTTGCATGCACAAAGATGGTCTCAAAGAAAATACAGCACAGAGATAGCCTAAATGTTGAATCATTTAGGCTTTCTGGAAATGATTGATGTCTTGCAGAAAATACAGCTCGTTTCAAGGGAACAGGGTTTCCAAATTGCCGAAAAATTGAATCTCTATTGAATTTGGGTTTCTTCAGATATACGTCACCAATAGATCTCGAAACCTGGAAAAGGAAAAATGATTTAAAACATATCTCAAACATATATATTTGTTAAATGTCAAAGTGAAAAGAGGGAAAGTGAAGCTAGACAAAGGCATACATTAGCTCTGGTCCATATTGAAAACATATGTATCGCCTCTCCAAAGTGCGTGGAAGGGGTAAACAACTAAAATATAGCCATCAGGGTATTCAATACCAATACTTTTCAGTTTTCAAAGTTCAAATGTGACATTAATCCAACAAAGTAAAATAATAGCTTTAAAGTACTAAAGTTCCAACAGATATTAAGCTCAACTATACCAAACACAAATGTGAGTCATCTCAAATATACCACAAAAGCATAACCTTTCAAGACCCAGATGTTCATCCAAGCCTCCGATATCTGAATCACAGACAAACAACCATCTGACTCCAACAAATGCACTCGATTTCTAATCCCACAACTTAATTCATTGTACTTTTGTGTCAACAAATTGCAAGCCAAACCCACAAGAGTAGCTTCACCATCTGGATAAAATCGAGTAACGGGTCTTTGAGCCATGAATGTAGAACCTGAAGGCTAGCATACAGAAGATTTTGTCTGTAAGACTACAAGACCAGACCACAATGTAATAACACATCAAATACAAATTGATGGTCCTTGTAATTTTAAGGTAATTGTTTGAGGTGGATTAATTTTCCTTTGTTGGTGGCTGGTGAGAAAATAGAGATTAGGGTCCTGGGAAAAGGAAAAGGGATTTTTTTCTCAGAATTTCTGATTATAATTCAAAGGCAACATGAAGACGTCCTTATCCCTCCTTTTCTGCTGGCCCATAAGACTAGTCCATTACCGTTTGATTTGTTTTTTTCATAAAAGGAAAAAATTATAGAAACCCAACATAAACCTCATGCTGCCTCTACCTTATGTTGGGGAAATATGTGTAATCATTGCAGATGAATAGTTACCCAAAAATGGAGGTACAAAATGGATGAAAATGCTGAGTTCTACACAAAGTTTTTAACTACAGACTAAAAATCATAGCATTTCCAACATAAGCAAAATTTACTAGTAACAGAGGGGAAACATACTGGGAGTTTCATGATAACCCACAGATCGTAAATGAAATGCAACAAAAAAGCAACCTCATATTCATATCCTAAATTGAGGGGGGGGAAGTAGTACCGCGTTCTAAGAATACAAATAAAGGAAGAATAAAGGAAGAGAAGGGACGGTTTGTGAAGAAATGGCTTACCGTTTTGTGAAGATTTGGACTTCCGATTTGTGAGGGAATCGATTCTAGGACACGATTCTATTGCTTCCGATTTGTGAAGATTCTATTGCTTTCGATTTGTGAAGATTCTAGGGCTTTCGATTTGTGAAGATTTGATTTGTTTTTTGCTCTAGGGCTTCGTTCGCTCTGAAATTTGGAAAAGGAAGTCTGGGGAGAGAGAAGGTGATATGTGTTTTTAAGTGCACGGTTTTTTTATTTTAAGGTTTTGTAAATGGGAAATATTGAATAAAGAGAGTTCAGAGTTGGCCAGATCATACATTTTTTTTAAGTCCGTTCTGAGGTCCGTCTATAGAGTCCGTCTGAGAATCGGACTCTATATATATATATATATATATATATATATATATATATATATATATCTGAGGAGGATCTATCTGAATAAAATAAGTGAATAAAGCGCAAAAAAATATCGCGAGTGGGGTTTAACTCACAGATTTTTTGAGTTAAACCCCACCCGCGTATTTTTTTTGCTTCTCATAAGATTCTTTTTCATTCAGTTTATTTGGTCTGATTTTAGAATTATTCAGTATATATATATATAGTGAACATCAACTTACAAATTAGTTGTCATTTGTGGTAATGTCAGATGTTTATGAATGGTTGAACTCGGATATGGTTACTATGAAGTTAATTTCATAGTAAATTGATTAATTAACCAATACGGTCTTGTATGACAGAGAGAGATCACATTCACCGCTGCGTGTCAACATCAGATATTAATCGATTAAAAAGTTAACTTCGTTATTAACAACTACCGTTGAACACGAGTTCACCTAAACTTTTTACATTTTCTTGGAGCGTGAAACACAACACACATTACTCCATAAAAATAGAATGTCAATTATTTTTTAAGATTACTAGAAATACATCACCAATTTTGCCATATTATTACATACTAAAAATGTCTTTATTGTTATAAAATTATAGTGGATGTCTAAATTCATAGGATGTCTAGATTCATTCTTATCTTGTAACTCCCATGTTCAATGAGTTATAAAACTCATGACCTTTGAGTTTTATAACCTCCTAGTATTGATGTTAGTACATCTATAAATAATATCATTTTGTAAAATGAATGGTTGATACAAAATATTATGGAAATACTCTCTTCTCTCTAATCATCTTTGTACTTGATTTTAGTTATCTTTTATAACATTTCATAACACGTTATCGTACATTTGAGTTGCTCCCTAACTTTGATCTTGAAGATAATCATATTTGATTTGAAGGAAAAGGTATATTTATATATATATATATATATATATATATATATATATATATATATATATATATATATATAATAATCATAATATTTTTTTTTTTTTTGTTCGCATACATGGTTTGATTATTTGCATGTATATTGTGCTTGTCTATTGTGTTCATTTCCTTTATTCACATCTCTACTTATATACTCATATATCTAAATTTCTTCTGATGATACAAAAACATCTGCAATTTTTTTTTTTATTTCAATGGTCGATAACAGGCTACTACCCATGAGAGATCGAGTAGCTCACTTTTGATATTGTGTGCTTTCGATCTTATGTATCGAAACTCTCAAATTTGAATCCATTTTCTCCATTTGAGATAATAGGCTACATAAAAGCGATTTGGAGTTGTGAGCAAAATTATTCTCATGTGTATATCGGTTTATGGGACCAAAAGGTTTAGTAAAAGAACTTGCGACAAGGTATAATATCTGAAATTAGTTTCAATTAGCATTTTATTTTATTGTGACAAAAGATAAAATATACCTCACATAATAACGACTTGTAGTATAATATATATTTAATCATACAATATAATGATGATGATGAATAACGCAAAATGAGAGAGAACAATATGTGTGTGTTATATTGTATATATATGTATATGTTATATATATGTTCATGCACATGTGAATAGTTATATGTGGATAGTTATAATAAACTAAATTTCTAATGATTTTTGATATATTTTTGTATGAAGTTACAATGGCAAATATACTTAGTAGTGTTGGTTTGTTATTTAGTTTTAGTGGACAAATTTAGTTTCTTGTTTCTTGCATTTCTATAAATTGTTTCATTCTGATTAAATCTGAACATATATAATTATTTAATTTGATGGAAAATATGTTTAGTTATTTAATATTCAAATTTTATAAATTTGAATTTGTTACCCTGATTTATATCGAAGCGAATTATTTGTAATGAAATCTTGATCTTTGAGATTCATATAAAGGCAAAGAACCTTGGAGATCTGATTATAGTTGACAAATCATGCATCCTGCGGGATCGTGAAAAAAAATTAATGATTTTATTATTTATCATCTCCATGAAAAATTAAAAGTTAGATACATTACGATAAAAAGTCTCACTTGTCTTATGATATGATTTAAAGGAAAAATTTTAAAAGCTCATTATAATTGGTTGCACACTGAAGTTGCAAGATTTTAAAAGTGTTGAGTGAAAAACAACGATGAAGACATGTTAGAAAATATTTATTATATTTTCATCCCTCGAATATGCTCTGTGTAGTAGCAATATTGTGAGTGTAAGTTCATAATATATTCCTGAAGCGATAAAGGAAATTATATTCCTAAAGTGATATCATTTCTTCTAGTGGTACATCTGAATATAATGAGTTTTCTTTGAAAAAACCAACAATCTCACACGTGACCAGATTCTATCACATTCCACGAAGTGAATGGAACCTCATTTGATAATCATAGAGGAAATTATGGTTGTAGTTGTGGTAGTAGACTTGAAAAGAACAATCAATATATAAAAGGGAATGTACACGTCGTACTCTTAAACATTTGGTAGATTTGTACCAAGACTCCATAAAAGAAAAGAAATGGATTGATCTGAAGATCCCGTGAATTATTTTGACTTTTCAAATGGAGTGAATATAACTAATTTTGATATCTATGATTTACTTGATAATGTTTATAGAAATGTTCAAACCAATTAATTATTTTATTTCATTGTATTATGGTATTATAATAAGTATTTTTTTATTATATGTTTATTTATGTTTTAAGTAATAAAGTTAAATTTATTGTTTTGCGTATATGAAATTGTATGGGCGAAGCTCATCAAACTTAATTAAAGGCTCTAGAAGAAGCGATTATTCATCAAATATAAAAGACTCTTGAAGAGTAATTATTCATCAAACTTAATTAAAGTCTACGGAAGAAGCAATTATAATGTTGTCGAAAGAGCACAAAACTTTGTATTGATGATTCTTTATATTTTTTACGAGACAATGCGAAATTTGTTCGATTTTTAAGGATATACGTTATAATAGTTATTATATTGAAATCAATAAATAGTATCGGGCGAGAAGCTCGTATTAGAAAATTTGTATATTTTCTCTTAGGGTTATATTATACTAAAATGAGAATAGTTGAAACAAATGTTGTAATACACGAAAGTGTGCAATACACGAAAATGTTTGGATCCAAATATTTTTATGATTTGGCATGATCATTTAGGATCGATAATGATGCGTTGAATTATTGAAAACTCCATGAACATCATTTAAAGAACCGAAGATTCTTTTACATTGATTATATCAAAGTAAATTAATTATCAAATTATCATATTTAATTATTGTTATTTGGTGTTCATCTTTTAAGAAAGAATTGAGTGATATTTTTAAGGTATATTTTGAGGATTGTTATTTTAATAGTCTTCCCACCATTAGGGGAGAAAAGTCGTTACTGAAGCCTGGCGTGAGATCGTTACTGAAGCACGACGGGAGATTAATTGGAATATTTCAACGTTATTTAATCTTGATCCTTATCTGAATCAATATGAACTAGAAGTTCAAAGGATAATTCATTTGCAATGAATTGCAAATCAATTACGAAATTATTCACCGATAATAAGAAAATAGTGATATCTCACATTCTAGTTTGCTAATACTCTAGCGAGATTGAAGTCCTCAGCAGGACAATCGATTAATCAACAACAAAATTGAATTAAAACCACAAATGAAGCGTGGAAGATCTATCGATTGTTAAAGATAAAATTTTCGGAAGAAAGAAAGTACAAGAAAAACAAGTTGCGACTTTTAAAGAGGCTATACCCGTAAACAAAGCTACAAAATTTATTGATCTATCCAAAACTTATAAACAAAATCTCACGTAAATAAAACTCTTGAAGAGTTATCCACGAAGAGGATGAGTTATCCCCAGAAGAGGTCGGTACACGAAAATAACGAGATCTCGATACATTATGTATATATGAGAGACGTATATATTGGATAGAAATAAAATCGTTATCGACAACATATTTTCATATAAATTTGCTATGGATATTACGAAAGTAATGATCATATATATGAACCACAAATCGTTGATGAATGTAGAAATATTTGGCGATGTAGAAAGAAGCGATTCAAGCGAATTAAATTCACTAAGTAAATGTGAAAATTTAGACACATGGTCCAAACACCTAAAGGTGTAATGCACATTGAATACAAATGGGTATTTGTATGAAATAAGAAAAATAAAATTATATAGTACAAAGCGCTTGACTTGTAGAACAAGGTTTCTTCTTGTGAGAGGCATGGTATTAATTATGAAGAAACATGTGCTTATGTAATGGACACAATTACATTGAGATTTTAATTAGCTTGATAGAAAGAGAAATTAATGGATGTTGTTACATCATATCCGTATGGATCATTATATAATTATATATACATAAAAATCCACGAAGGATATAAAATGCAGAAGCGTATAATTCTACATCTCAAAATATGTATTCTATTAAGCTACAAAGATCTTTATATGGGTTAAAGCAATCCGGATGCATATTGTTATATAATAATTTAAAGTGATATCTTTTGAAAGAAGGATTTGAGAATAATCCAATTTATGCATGCATTTTTATCAAAAGATCATAATCTGGATTTGCTTATTATTATTGTATTTATTGATGAAAGATTTTGCTCGGAAGAGGCGACAAAAATAACAAATTTGAGATGAAAGATATTGGAAAGACAAATTTTGTCTTGGCCTACAAATTGAACTATAGAATTCTTGTACCTACGAAAAAAGTCACAAAGTAACTTTACATGAATAATGTTAATCCTTTGAGTACTCGAATAATGGGTTGGTCACTTGATATCAAGAAATATCCGTTTTGCCACAAGAAAATAATTAAGAAACTCTTGGTCTGAAGTACCATATATTAGGTCTGAAGTACCATATCTTAGTCTGAATTGATATTTTGATGTATCTTTGCAAATTTCTGAAGACTTGATATAGCATTTGCGGTTAACATACTAGCGATGTATAGTTATGCACCAACTTCGAAGATATTGTAATGAAATTAAACATGTTTTACGTTATCTTTGTGAGACTATTGATTTGGGATTATTTAATCCAAATGGTGATAGAACGAAGCATATTGCACCAAAATTATTTTATACATGAGCCCCGAAGAAGAATGGCTATATTGATCGTGTGATAATTTGGTTGATATATTCATTAAGTCATTACCAACTATGATTTTGAAGAAGATGGTGCACAATATTGGCATACTTGACTTAATGATATTTTACCATGAACAATGGAAATTCTATGTACTTATGAAGAGGAGTAAAAGGATATGTCTTGATTGTACTCTTTTTCCTTCGCTAAGGTTTTTTCTTTGGGTTTTCCTTTGCGAGGTTTTAATGAAAGGCAATCTCAAGTTTAGAGTTATACAAGAATATTGTACTCTTTTCCTTAGTCAAATTTTTTTCCCCTTTGGGTTTTTATTTGGTAAGGTTTTTAACGAGGCATATTCTTAGAAAATTACTATAAAAGGACTCCATCCATTACGTATGAAAGACAATCTTTGCATGTATAGCTCAATTAAAGGAGGATACATCAAAGATAATCTAGCGAGACCAATTATAGCGTTTGAAGGATTAACGTCGCAATATTGGAATCTGACAATTTGAAGAACTTAAGTATACATTCATGAGGGGGCTAATGCATATTTGCCTCTCTTTTTCCTTAACCAAAGTTTTTTTTCATTGAGTTTTTCTTGGTAAGGTTTTTAATAGGCGACTTTCAATGCATATTGCTATATCTGATAGACATCCAAGGGAGTGTTATAAAATTATAGTGGATGTCTAAATTCATAGGATGTACAGATTCATTCTTATCTTGTAACTCCCGTATTCGATGAGTTATAAAACTCATGACCTTTGAGTTTTATAACCTCCTAGTATTGATGTTAGTACATCTATAAATAATATCATTTTGTAAAATGAATGGTTGATACAAAATATTATGGAAATACTCTCTTCTCTCTAATCATCTTTGTACTTGATTTTAGTTATCTTTTATAACATTTCATAACATTTATAAGAATTTGAAATAGTCAACTGTACACCAACTTAAAGCTACTATTGGGCTGGACTAACGGAGATAAGCCCATTCAATTCAGATTTAAGGCCCATTCATCAATAACACATTAACATTATAACTTCTAGAGAGCTGTCAAAACAAATCAAATTTAAAACAAGGTTAGAAACTTAACTCATAGACATTTGTGAAAGAAAGACATCATCTCATACTATTTTTTTCATTAACTTTTTGTGTTTTTACTTTTTGAATTTTAACATCTAATCTTTTATTTAATTTTAAGATTAGATGTCAAAATTTAAATAGGGAGACACAAGGGGACATAAAATCTGCTTCTCATTTGTGTCCATGTTTACACTCAAATGGAAGGTTTTTACTTCTTATAGTCGCATTATTTGGCTAGTAAGACTATCAAATTGTCAATTAAATTGAACTTTAACTTATTGACTTTAATGAAAATAACTTTTGTGTCAATTGTCAGTGTACGTCGACTAACTGTTTGTCAGTTATATGAACAAGTAGTATTAGTAATTTTTTAAAACAGATATGTAATAAGTAAAACTTTTTTATAATTCTTATCAATTTTATATATTAATAAATTTTATAATTATAATTCGATCTAAAGTTATCGTAATACAAAGCAAGATTCTTGACTTTAATGAATAACTTACATGATATTCAATTTCTTGACAAATTTTTAATATTTGGTATTTGTCATGAATTTAAAACTCCTAAAAACACTTCAAACTTTGAGTGAGAGAATCTCTACAATAAAAATAAAATAAGTAAATACTCACTAATATACAGATGAAACTAGACAAAAACTTTTACCCAATAAAATTTTCAATTTTATAATAATAATAAAAAAGAGAATATAAAGTTTGCCATATGGTAAACTTGGCTATAAATCAGACTCTAATTCTCTTTTCCCTTCATAAAAAAAGTGATTCATTTATAAAAAAATAATTATCTATTTTATTTTATTTTAGGGTTTTTTAAAGCTCATTAAATAAAAAACAAAAAACAGCCCAATAAAAAGGAATGAAAAAATAAGTCACACAAAAAAGTATTAAAAAACAAATATGAAGAGGAGAAGGGAGAGAAAATGGAGAAATAACTACTCTGTGTTACTGGGTCACACACTGTCATGAAAAAACTCCAAAACTACTACCAATAAATACTCATTCCACTTGAAGAAATTGTAAAACCCGTTTTCCCCTTTTGGATTTAATATTCACCACCAAATCCTGCAACCTCTCTCAGACACTATGAATAGCTGGTCTCAACCATTTCTTGCTTAGATTCTCTCTCTACCCATATAAATATATTTTTCTGGGTTTAATTTTGATGATGATTGTGTAATTTGGGTGTTTAGGGTTTGTGAAATTGTTACATACTATGGAAGGGAAGCTCATTTACTCTCAATTTCTTTCCGTTCTGGTTGGTTGCTTTGTGCTTCAGCTTGTGGACTCGAGCAGAGTGAGAGTTCAGAACCAAGAATTTGTGAATAATTTTGTTAATATTTGATTTACTCAAATAGTTTTTACGTGTTCTGTAGGTATTCAGTGATTCACTAAATGTGCATTTGGTTGCTGCTTCTGATAATGAAACACGTAGTGAAGGTGAATTATTTCTAGTAATTTCAGTGCCATTTCTTATGTTACTTTTCTTTTTTAGGTTTGGAGTGTTTACAGTTTTTGGGTGAATGTTTTTATCTTGTATTGTACTAAAATGATACTTAATTTTTTATATTTTGTCCTGTCTGAAATGGGATTTTTGTTCTTTACTTATTTCATAAAGACCAAAAAGAAGGGGAAAATGAAGCTCTAGTTTGCAATGTTTGTCTGTTTATGAGCTATTACACAAGTTTCAAAAAAGTTGGTGGTATTTTTATTTCACCAATACACCGTTCTGTGTCTCTTTCACCAATTCTTTCATAAATGTCCATTAGTACAAACTAAAAACCATCTGCTGCATCAAAACTCTTGACTGTAACATGATAATCCCAAATCATAGCAAGAATTTCGCCTAAATCTCTTATGTTTTTCTTGACTGTTCATTGTTGAATCGAGAAACCAAGGTTTGATTTAAATTTCTCTATGGGGAAATAAACTGTTTCTAAATTCATTTAGCAAATACTTGGAATGCTGCATTAGTTTTTACTGCAACCACAGAAAGATGGCTGTTTTTATTATTACTATTTTTTCATAAAGAGTGAAGGTGTTTCTTATTCATGATTATTGAGTGTATCCAATTGATACTTAACTGAGTGCATACATCAGAGATTACTCAGAATGTCAACTATGTGTTTAATAACTAGCATTAACATATCCTCATTTGCCCGGGTATAGTAGCAAAATTGAATGTATAGCTATGGACAGCATTGATGAGTTTAATCCCTTGCGTATCTTTACTAACTTTCCTTTTTTCATTATTAAAAATAGTGTTTTTCTTTTTCATAGATTTTGATTCATTACATAGATAAGTAATTTTCCCTTGTATATGATATTTTAAGTTTTATAAGTTACACTGAAGCATCTACTTTCTGTACAGGACCATGCCCTTCTGGTTGGGCTATGAGCCCAAGTAAGAGAAAGTGTTTTGGATATATACCAAACTCTCGGTCTTGGGCTGAGTCAGAGAGCCAATGCCAAGGTTATCATGGTCACTTGGCAGCATTGACATCATTTCAAGAACTAACCTTTGTTCAAAAGTTATGTGGTGAAGTTACAAGTGGATGCTGGATTGGAGGTAGAGGCACCAACAGTACAACTGATGTGGGTTGGAGATGGTCTGACAATACTTCTTACTGGAATGAAACTATTTTTCCTCAGACGCGTTTCAGGTCTAGTTGTAACAATATGTCATGCCAGAATGATGACAAATTCTCTTTATGTTCATTAACTTTGGTGACTAATGGAACTACTTCTCTAATGGCTGAGAAATGCAATATGTCACATGCTTATATATGCATGACTTTTATAGGTATGCAATTATCTTTTACTTGGTGATCAGCTTTTGTTCATATTGATCTATGTTTTTGTCCTTTCTCCGCTCAACTTCAATTTCTTTCTTTCCTATATATTTGTAAGTGTATTCTCTTAAATGTTTATGGAAGAAGTAATAGTAGTTTTCCCTTTATCATTCAGAGAACAAATGTTCCCATATGCACTGCCACAGAGAATATCTCATCAGCCTTGCTGTTGTGAGTGGGTTGATACTCTGCACAACTTTAGGAGTCGTGATTTGGCTCCTTGTATATAGGCGGAATAAAAGGCGTAGAAAATCTCGTAGACAGTCCAATCCAGCAGCATCAGCATTGGTTCCCCCATCATGGAAAGTTTTCACACGAGAGGAACTAAGGTCAATTACAAAGAATTTCAGTGAAGGAAACCGTCTTCTTGGGGATGCCAAAACAGGAGGCACATATAGTGGGCTTCTACCTGATGGAACAAGGGTGGCCGTTAAAAGGTTGAAGAGGTCAAGTTTCCAAAGGAAGAAGGAATTCTATTCTGAAATTGGCAGGGTTGCAAGACTTCGTCATCCAAATTTGGTGGCTTTGAAAGGATGCTGCTATGATCATGGTGATCGCTACATCGTGTATGAGTTCATTGTACATGGGCCTCTGGATAGATGGCTACACCATATTCCTAGGGGAGGTAGGAGCTTGGATTGGGCCATGAGAATGAAAGTTGCCACAACTCTTGCTCAAGGGATTGCGTAAGTAGATTCCGTAACCTATTTACCAATAAAAGAAATAATTCTTCATGACCTGTCTTCTTTTATACTGGCATCCAATGAGAAAACATGCCATGCATCTAAACCCATGTGATTCATTTGCAGATTGATCTATTTAATTGACCCAAGGCTCTTGAGCTACATGGATTGCTTATTTTACCATTCTGGTATAAGTAATATTTATCTTGATATGCAATAACATTCTTTTCTTTTTGTTGACCCATAATCACTAGGCAATGCCTTTATGCTTTGTTGTGCGATACCAGTCCAGTACTTGGCCTTCATATTAAGTTGGTTGCAAATCCTAGTGGACAAGATTAGATGGAACGCTTTTACTGGTTAAACATCAAGTAAAAGTTCATAAAAAACAAGAAAGCATTGAGACAAAGTATTGTGCTTATGCTTTATTTATTATTATTTTGGAATATAGGAAACATCTGTTGAGATTTGAACAATGCCAAAGAGCTTGGTGAGGGTGGAGGGGTTGTTTTTTCTTTTTCTTTTTTGGGAGGGGGTTCAGCAACCAATTGCTTCACCCGCAGATCGGTCAAGCTTAAATTTAAAGCTGATTCATTTTCATTGTTGAGGAAGTTGTACTATATATTCTGTTAAATAAATGTTTGCTTGTGTAGTGGAGTGATCTGTCTTCATTTCATGTTGGTGTGATATAAACTTCTTTTTGTTTAAAAATATATCTTATTATCTCGTTCATTTCATTAATGGTAACAGATTTCTCCATGACAAGGTGAAGCCCCAAGTTGTGCATCGGGATATCCGTGCAAGTAACGTACTTCTTGATGAAGATTTTGGCGCACATTTAATGGGGGTTGGTCTGTCAAAGTTTGTTCCATGGGAAGTGATGCATGAGAGGACGGTGATGGCTGGTGGTACTCACGGTTACCTTGCTCCAGAATATGTGTACAGAAATGAGCTAACAACAAAGAGTGATGTTTACAGCTTTGGAGTGCTGTTGCTTGAAATCGTTAGTGGACGCAGGCCAGCACAAGCTGTTGATTCGGTGGGGTGGCAGAGTATATTTGAATGGGCTACACCTCTTGTACAGTCTCACCGCTACCTGGAGCTTTTGGATCCTCTCGTATCTTCTTCTTCTTCTCATATTCCCGAAGCTGGAGTAGTTCAAAAGGTTGTGGACCTTGTATATTCTTGCACACAACATGTGCCATCTATGCGCCCTAGAATGTCACATGTTGTCCATCAACTGCAACAGTTGTCCTAGCCTTTCATTGTGCAGCCGATTAAAGTGGAGTGGAAATATTACTGGAATAGTATTTCAACTCTACCAAAGAGAATATTGTTGGAATGGTAATTTTACTTGCTCCCCATTTTCACTTCTAAATTAATGGTGTAGCAAATATTAGGGGCAAGAATTGTTGTACTAACTAAGTTCAGTTATGATGTATCCATAGCTATACGTGTTTGTATAACGTATATTTAGTCCCTTTTGGTGTAGCATTACGAATTTATGTCATTTGAAATTAATGTTTTACGTTCAAGGTTATATTAGCTTATTGAAATATTGTAATTTTGCTGATTAAATTCTAGTCCCTCTTGGGAGTGGTTAGCATAAAGTTAATTTTGGTCAGTTACACGCAGGCATGAGATAATCTCTCTCTGCGAGTAGCATTGTATTGGTCACATGACCAACTTACAATGAAGTTAACTTCAGATCCGTCCTTTATTATATATCTTGGAAATTGATGTTTTTCACAACATAAATTGATATTTTCACATGAAAAATGTCATTTATCATATTAATTTATAACTGGATTTGACACCAGTGGGAATTTTGCTTAGTTTAGGATGTTTTTCATACTCCAGGGAATTGAACCTACCAGATTCAACAGTTTTATGGTCAATAACTGCTTTTTCGATGTCAAATACTTTGAAATTATCCAAGCAAATTAGCAGACAATGGCATGATTCTGTAATTAATAAATTTTTGAAATGGGGATTCAAGATTATATTGAGCCAGTTTTGCAAACGCATTTGACGGCAAAGATTGCCCGTATAGGTAGAGCCTATATAAAAGTTCCCAAATTATGGGTTCTGGGAGGTCTGAAATTGAAAAACCCCATTAATCAAAATTGGTGCTTTCTCAACCAGATAGGAAGACAAAAAGCTGCTACCTTTACACTGGGGAAAGGACAGAGTTTTGGAATATAAATTTCTCTATTTTCAAATTTTGCAAGGTATCACTATCAATACAGTCAGGATCCTGATGTCTAAAAGGAGTAACGTTTATTCCATAGAACAAATCAGGAACAATGAGCAACCATTCGATTTGAATGAATACTGATGCATTATAATTCTATTTACATATGGTGCTCAAATGTATCAATTACAGGTGAGTTTCTAAATATGACAAGATTGCCAAACCAGCTGCCCAAACATCATCATCTAATACATGTTCTTCAGGAGAGTGACTAATCCCTCCACGACAACGGACAAACAGCATACCAACCTGACAAAATTCCAGTATATCTTTGCCATAAAGAGAGAGAACTTGCATGAAAAAAAATGAAGCCATTTTGGGACAACTTATTTCGAAATGTTACGAATCGTTCTTGTACAAGCATAAAAATGTGACTTGTCTATAACATGTCAGAGTCAGATTGATAAACCAAACATTATAACAATTTATATTCTGTTGTTTATGTAGTGTAATGGAAAAGCAGCTAATAGGGGTCTATAGTGAAGAACAAACCTTGGTTAGATGAGACATGGCCATTGCATCGTGTCCAGCTCCACTCATCAGAACAGGCACATCACCTATATCTTCTCCTGTCATTCTCTTTAGAGCAGCGTATGCTGCAGATTTCAGCTGTGAACTTAATCCAGTATCACAAATCGCCGCATTGGCATCATGCTGAAAATTTCAAAACTACGATGAGCATAAACTTAATTTTGTAGCAGAAAGTAAACGGAAAATGAGATGGAGATTTCACACCTTACGTTCTACAATACAAGAAACAGAACGACGATCACAGATTTGATGCATCCGATTTGACAATTCATAAATAATAGCTGCTCTTCCCATGTCATCCATTGCACGTATATCTACTGTAAATGTCACCTGCAAGGGGATGATTCATTTTTTATGCTGAAGATGATTAAGTGAAATGTGGAATATAATATATAAGTATATATTATAATTTATATAACTTCTAAGACAACAGGCTCTTACTTGTTTTGAAATAGAAAAAGAGGAGTTCCACTCCGAAGGATGAAACTGGTTGGCCAACAGACCACCATACTCTTTGGCAATAATAATCTAGTTAATTATGGTTTATTTTCCATTTTTCTTCTATCTTCTTAACGTCTATAATAAACTAAATGTTTGTCCATTTCCATATCTAGCAGTAGCAATTAAGGGGTTATTCTAAGCATATGAACACGCCTAACATAGCCATTATAGTTGGAAAGTGTAAAGACGTATAAGAACTTGCCTGTCCTGGAATGACATTACTTGCGCTTGGCCAGCTTGATATCTCTCCAACAGTACAAACAAGAGAACCTCCAAGAGATTCCAACATAGAAGCATTGCACTGACCGTCATAAGATAAAAAAATTTCAGGATTTTTACAAAGACTCTCCAACAATACAATCATTTCAGCAGCAGCAGGCATAGGATCCTGTCGCATAGACATGGGAACCGTACCAGCATGTCCTTGGGAACCTCTCACAGTTACCTGCAAAGTGATTCAAGTACCTTTAGTCGTGTAAAAAATTGCTATAATCAAGATATAAACTGTGTCTACAAGACACTAGATGAGTAGAAATTTAAGCAAATGGCAAATCACACTAATCTATACTCTAGTGTCTCAAAGCTCCGACATACCTTTAGTCGTGTCTGTCCAGCAATGCCCTTAACAACACCAAGAGGAAGACCAACTGATTCTAGTACAGGTCCTTGTTCAATGTGAATCTGTAGCATGAACCCAATAAAAAGCAGCAAGATAAGAATGTTAAAAGCCAGAAATTTTCCTGCCAAAATTCTTGGTTCAGTACTTCACTTTAAAAGGACACTATGAATTGGATACCTCGATGTAAGCAAAAACAGATTCAGGATCATACTTGAGCTGCAAAAAGGTTTCCCCAGTGGTGTCTATAAAGTTGTCCTTTAAAGCACCTTGAACTGTCACATCACTGAACAATGTTGTCATATAAATGTTGTGATAATTAACAGTGCCACTAAGTGATATAAGATGTAAATGACTCATCAAACCTCTTATCACGTATGTGTAATGTCGAAACTGGTAATATACCAGCAATAGCTGCACTTCCTAGAAAGGTAGACTGAAACCTAACTCCTTCCTCATCACTAAAAGCAATCACCTGCAAGATTCACAAGAGTTAGACTAAAGGTAGACTGAAACCTAACTCCTTCCTCATCATTCAATACAGCAGTCTTACATAAAGTGAATATTTATCGAATATAATGAGAACCAACTCTCGTTCAAGCAAATACCCCATTCAAATTTAGTAAAAACAGTTAACTGACCTCAACTGGTCGTCTTAGTTTTCCTAATCTCCCAGTGAGATGCAAAACCTTGAGTGCAGACAATGCAGAAACTATACCAAGTGAACCATCAAACATTCCAGCATCAATGACAGTATCCTGTTGGAAAACCAAAGCAATCAACTACTAAATTCTATGTGTAGTACTTTAAGTAAAGCACGTTGCACGAAAAAAAGTATGATAAAATTTGATAAATTAAATGCTTCACCAAATGGGAGCCAATTAACAGGGCCTTGCCGCTTGAGTTCACCCCTTCACTTCGACCATGCACATTGCCCATAGAGTCCACCCACCTGGAATTGACATGAGTCCCAATTGAGTTTCTGAACTGTATGTAAGATTAGCATAAGTGGATAGCTCACGTTATCAAACCAGCATCTTCCATCCATTTACGAATAAGATTCCCCGCTCTGACAGAAGCTGGGCTCAAGAAAGTCCTCTCAAGATAACCCTGTGCGTCACTTACCTGTCATACCAGAGAGAATATTTGATTCACAAATGAAAGGAGTTCATTGAATAGGTTATGGAAAATGAAATTTTGATAAAAACTAAAAAGTTTAATGGAAAGTGATCTCTGATAAACATAGTTCATTAGAATAATGGATAACACTTGTGTTCCTGGTCTGAGAAATCAGGTGTGATACTAGTTTCAGATTGGCTTAAACAAAAATTATGATATACCGCTGGACAGAACAAATAGCCCAACATTAACACGTAAAATTTCTTCTCCTGATCAGAATTCATGGAGCAGGTAGGAAGGTAAGCATTGGCTCAGAAAGAAGAAATTCATAAAATAGCTGAAAGGTAAAACAGCATGAAGTCACAGGGTTACCAGCCCTGCGTTCTGCATAATAGAGGATATTATTGTTCTGAATCAGTCGATTAACGTTCCTGGTAACCATGGCACGAACTTTGTGCCAATGGCCATATAACCACTTTTTGTTTCTTAATTTAAACATAACAGAGATCACCAGCCAGGATTAATTACTGGTCCTAACCAAATATTTGCACCTTAGAGTAATGTTATACTCACAAAGTGTACCACTGGGAAAAACTATTTACCTCCATTCCAAAATATAAGATCAACCTTGTTTTATACAAAGGAAAATGACCTTATATTTGTAATGGAAGTATTATTCTTTGGACCAAGTATAACTGGTTATCATTGTCATTACTTGTAATTTTTTTTTATATATAATCGTATAAAAATCACTGTCTCCAATTTGAACATATTGTTATCTTTACCTTAATATTTTTAATTCACAAGCACACCGATAAGATGGCTGAACTGTAATTCAACTTTTTGCATCAACTAGTACTAAAGCATAAATTTGCTCACTCTTACAATCTCTTTAAGACAAATAGAACACTGCTAAGCCTCTCAAATGGCACTCACGTAATAATCTAATCAGGAAAAACAGTAGCCATTCTAAGGGTATCCTCACAATTTAGAACTATATACAAATCAAGCTTCAGTTTTTACAACTTCTTTACTATTAAATTTGTTCAAACAACACCTGAAGTCAAAGGGTATAAATGTGAAGAATAAAGTCTTATTAAATACCTTTCCAAGCTCATAAAGTCTTCCCACTGCCTCATCTCTTAAAATTTCTGGGAACAAACCAATCTTTCGATCCTCAGAAACACCTAGCCAAATCAAAGAACTTCTCAATGTTACATCTCACCATAATGCAAGTTTGTGGATAAAATCAATTAGCACTTGAATGATATAGTGTAATTTGTTACATCATCAATACAAAACAGTGTGAACAATATTACAGAGCCATTACTAAACATAATCACGTCATCGCATTTCGCGTCACCTTGAGTTGATCACTATGCCTTTTTTGGGGATTAAAGATTAGCATGATTTCATCACAAAAAATGAAGCAAAACAAAAGGAAGAAAAAAAAAAGGAATAACCATATTATTGTAAAAACAAAATTTCTATGGCTTATTTACAATTTTATTGCAAAAACAAATTTTCTATGGCTAATTTGCATAATAAGTACCAATATTCCTAGAATTGTCATTCTCATTCACGGGAATTAAATACACAGTAAAACTAAAACTTTAACAAAACCTAACAGAAGCTTAAATAAAATTAAAACTAAAAAATCATCTCTTTGGAATGCATATAGTATATCAGCATGGGAAACAACAATAGACAGTATCATTTCAGGTAAACCATTATTTAAAGCTTTTGCAAACTCTATAATAATCTATACTAAGTTTGGCGCTTATATCAATAAGATAAGATAAGCAACATGAATAAAAAATCATATCAAACAAGAACAATATATTCAACTATCATTATCATGAAAATACTTAAGTATATTAATAGCAACAAAAAAGAAATTAGAGACCCATTTAATTCATGAACATCATTAAAAAGAATACAAACATAAATTGATACACACACTTGCAAAATCCAAGTAAAAGAGTATATATGTAATCCACTAAACAAGATTTAATCAAACCCAATAATTAGAAATGGATTGCAAAATTTAACTAAAAGGCCAGAAGGGTATCTAGTTCACTAAACAAGAAAAAAACAGATATGTGAAAAATTATCAAACCCAATGATAATTAGATAAAACAGAGATACGGAAAAATTACCAAAGTGGGTATTTGTGGAAATAATGGATGATTGTGGTAAAGAAAGAGCGAGAGAGAAAGATAAGAATGATACAACAAATTTGATGATCCTGTTATGAGCTGAAAATAATGGATGGAGAGGCGCCATGGCTACTAAGCTCCCAAGCTTGAAGAAAACAATGGCGCCTAACAAGGCAAAAGAGAACAAGGCCACGCAACCCCCTCTCTCTCTCTCTCTGGCTCTATAAGTGAGTGAGTGAGTGAGTGAGTGCGTGCCCCTTTGGTGAATCCATTTGTAGTCCACTCACGAGTTGGGTGGGTGTATGTAGCCCGGGAGTATTTCAGCTGGGCCCCACGAGCCGGATGACGGTGGACTGCACTCTATGATTCATACCCATGATTCTTTGAAGGAATATGTGATTCTCTCATTAGTCACAATAAGGAAATTCAATAATGTAATATCATTTTTAATAAATTCGTTTTAGGGAAACATAATAATGGGAATTTATCAAATTTAAAAAATAAAATTAAAAAAAATATATAAAAATTTTAAAGGAAAGAGAATAAAATTATGGTAATATAACAAAACTTAATAAAACAAAAAGGAGATAAAATTTGTGACCCAACTTCAAAATTTTATATATGGTAAAAATGGAGATTACTGCGATTCTACGATCGTAGAAGTAATTTCAGATAGTAGAGTGAATTCACCTACTACGATAGTAAGTAATCCGTGATCGTAGAGTGAATTCACAAATCGTAAAAGTGATTCTTTCTACGATGGTAAATCTGATATCGTAGATATATAATTTAAAAATTATCTGTTGTGTCTTCTTATATTCCCTTTATATATTCTCATGACATATATTCGTTTTAGTCGGTGAATCTCATCGATCGCCTCTCTGTTATTATTACCTATTATTAATACTTGGACGAGAGGTTTAATTTTATATATATAGATTAAAACAAATGTCCAAAAGATTAATGATAAAATAATAGATATAGAATTGTGAATGGACGGACTGCATGTCTCTGAGGTGCTTGCTCACGTATTATTAATACATATTGCATGCAGTGTGCATGTGGATGTGGATGTGGAGGCCATTCTAATATGCGCATCTTATTCTTAGTTTCTTACCCACCCTAATCACATAGTAGTATATATCTTAAGATTCTTTAACTATTAAAATAATGGTTTTAAAATTCGAACCGGATCGTCGATTCAACTAGTAAAAATCAGAATCGGTCGACACTCTAATCCGATTTGAATTAATTAATCGTTTTTTATCAAAACTCGATAAAATCATTTAAGTTGACCCAATAAACCGATTTTAATTATTTTTTAATATTTTTTATATTAAAAACTCTTTAATGTTAAAATTAACTAGTTTTAGTAATATTGTAACTAAAATTTATTATATTTTAGTTCATAGAAAATGAGATTTTTTAAAATTTTATTATTTACTAATAATATATATTTTTTATATATTAATAACGTCATTGGGTCAATAACAGTTCGACCACTAATTGAACTAATCTAACCCATGAAAAAAGAAAAGAAAGAAATGGAGAGAAGAAATGAGTTGTTTACAATTGAAGTACGAGTACTGATAGTAAGACTACTAGTGAGATTAGTATTTGATCCATTAGATTTAGAGTTTTGGACTTTAGTAATTCTAATATTTTTCAAGTCTAAAACATCGTAATTTATTTAACCCCTCTTTAAATAAATTTTTTTTAACTTGAACCGTCCAGACCCTCTGAAAATTTAGTGGAGTCGGGTGGCCCTGCCCCACAAATGGATCCGGCCCTATACTTATGTATTGTCATGAGAGAGAAACATGAAAAGAGAAGGCAGACTGCAGAATTTTAATGTGGTATGTTGGGCAGATAAATTATTTTACGCTATCCCGTATATCTATTTATCTCTTAACGAAATTGATTAAATGAAACAATTAGCTTTATTATAATATTTCGGAGTTGGGTCAAAGCTAAATAGTTGTAATCACCCCAACCATGCCAAGCCCACAAACTTTTAAACTTTTCTTGATTCGAGATGGAAATAATGGAGATGATCACATCTTGTCCTGTAGGAGTGTATAATGGTTTGGACACAAATTTTAGCATTCTCAGCCACAACAATTTAATGTTCATACACACGGGAATAATTTGAAAAGGGAAGTAGCCAAAAACTAGAAATTAATGAAAAGTTATGATAGTTAAAATAAAAACAAGAAAAATGAATGAAGAAGAAAGTAAAAGGCTAATAATATACATGAATCTTTTGGATCTGCGAAAGTGCCAAAAGCTGGTCTGGTTTTTGGATGCTATTAATTCATCGACAAGTCACAAGTGAACAATTACAAACAAGTGATCAGGTACTCACATTATGGTAGGGAAACAATATCACTGGTATGGAAGTCATGATTTAGTTGAGTTTATAGTGGATCAAGATGATCAAAACGTGACTTGATTCAGACATCCGAGTTGTTATATATAGATGGTATCAGAATTAATAATGACCATTTATGTTATGGTCCTAAGATAATCATGTAATGGATTAGACCTGATAATATAGTTGGTTAATTGTCGGATCAACCCATATTAACTGGAACCAAATGGGTTGGTTAACTATTTTATTTATTCGGTTGATTCTGATTGGAACCATATTTATTCGGAGTTGGTTATGGTTCAATCCAGGTTAACCATTTTTTCACCCATATTTTGTTCCAAATCAAAAGTTAGGCTCACAAAGATGATAATTGAATTTTAAATCTTAAAGATCACATAAACTCATTCTTAATTTGCAATTTTGCATCATCATAATTTAGAATGTTCCCAGGGCACCCAACCCCACCCCCACTCCCCACCCCCACCCCCCACCACAAAAAAATATTATGTGATTATGTATATATCCCTACCCCACCCACCCCTGCACCCCACCCACCCACCCCCCACACCCACCCCTACCCCCTACCCCACCCCACCCACCCCCACCCCCACCCCACCCCAACCCACCCCACACCCCCACCCCACCCACCCCCCCACCCACCCACCCACCCACCCACCCACAAAAAATATTATGTGATTATGTATACACCCCCCTACTCCACCCATCCACCCACCCCTACCCCCCCCACCCACCCTACCCCATCCCATCCACCCCACCCCCACCCCACCCCATACCCCACGCACCCCCACCCCACCCCACCCCCACCCCCACCCCACCCCCACCCCCACCCACACCCTACTCCCCACCCACCCACCCCACCCACCCCACCCACCACCTCCACCCACCCCACCCCACCCCACCCCACCCCACCCCACCTCCACCCCACCCCACCCCCACCCCACCCCACCCCCCCCCCACCTCCACCAAAAAAATAATATTATGTGATTATGTATACACTCCACCCACCCCACCCACCCCACCCACCCCTTACCCCCTACTCCACCCCTACCCCACCCCTACCCTCCACACACCCCACCCCCCCCCCACCCACCCCCACTCCCACCACTCCCCAAAAAATTAATATTAAGCGATTATGTATACACCTCCCACCCCCCCCTACCCCTACCCTACCCATACCCATACTCAAATTTCTTATATCCGTCTCTCTATCTATAGTATATATTAATTTTATTTTTTAAAAATTTTGTTTAAAAGTCAAAACATCTTAAAATGGTTAATATGGTTAATATGGTTTTTAACCATAACCATATAGTTCCAACCCACATTATCCATATTAAAAATAGTTAATATGGTTTTAGTTCTTAAATGGTTGGTTAACCATATTTTGAAAACCAAAACCAACCCATAACCATATTTTGCCAGGTCTATAATGGATAAGGATATAACCCAATAATTTCCTTGAGATAGTAAATGGTCAAATTTTCGACACTCAAATAAGTACCTACAAAAGTTCAACTCCATTGTACTTGTCTTTCCATTTTTCCTATTGGATTATTTCTTTTATTAAAAAGCCTAACCTAAACTATCCCAAGAGAAAGGGAAATGCCAAATAGACAAATTTTTTGTCAAACTAACATGACACACATTTTGACATGCATATTCAAGCCTTTTTACTCGGTCTTAATTCCTCCCTTCGTTATTTGCTTACTATTATGGTTAGAATTGGGATTGCAAATAACTCGACCGGCGGGAAGAGTGCGTAAAGCAACTCAACCGTCCTAAGCTTACGAGCGGAGACTGCTCGCGAGAGGAGGTTAAAACAGGTTATATTTGTCCTTTCATCTCAGCATATTGTGTGGGGCCGAAGACTATATTGAAATAATTTGTTGATCAATATGTAGAAGTGGAGTATGCCCCACATTAGCAATTTGTAAAATGTTTGTAAAATAATTTTGTTATAGCATAGCATTACTCTTTCCCAAAATGCATGTACCACCAAACCACAAAGCAATTGCTTGTCCTTCAGTATCACATGTACTCCTGTTTGTCCTATTACAATATATAATCTGAAATCACTAAGCATTGTAGTTACCCGACCTAAACTTCTCTCATTTAGGGTGATCATTATAAAGTCAAAAGTAAAAAAATCATCAAAATTACCGTCAATTACCTTGACCCTGCAATTATCGTCTATAGGACTTTTACCATGGATCTTGCTCGCCCCCATTTGGTGGGTCCCCTCTACATTGGACCCTTGATCTAAATTACAACGTTTGATCGATCTACCAACAGGCAACAGCTAGCAAAAACGAACAACTTTTTGGAAATATATATCACAAGAACTTAAACCTCACGCTAAGTTATATTTTTTCAAAAAAAGTAGTCACAAACACGTAGCTGACAATCAAATAATTGACATAAATATTCGCAATATATATAATTTTCTAAATAACAATTTATTTACAAAAAAAAAATAGCAGCTCCTTTAGACAACTTAATCTTTAGGTATTCATATTGTATGTATGATATAGTACCAAACCATTTATTTTCGCCTCTTTTTCCATGTCCCATACTTTACGTTGCATCTCTCATCATATAAATGATTTCTCTTAAATTCTAAGTAAAGCTTTTCTCTTAACATTGTCCTAATCTCTCTCCCATATCATATAACTAAAGAGACAGAGAGATAGATTGAAGCAACAATGGCACCAAGGGTTCTTGTACTATTATTGTGCATGATCATAGCTTATGCATACCGGGATAATTTATCGCCGGAAGATGAGTTTTCCGGCAGCCATTACCGCCAGCAATTACGAAAAATGGAAGCTTTTAAGGCCTCTTTTGCTCTAAGTGATTCAATATCTCTTACACCTATCCCCAATATCACTCCATCACCATCACTAGTAAGTACGTACTAAAACTCAGTTTTTTTGTTTCCTTGATCATTTCTGCTTCTTTAATCTATGAAAATCTTGAAAGGTAAGCGTTTCAAAATTATACATACATTTTTATTTTAAAACTATAAGCAGACATGATATCCTTAGAGCTCGGTTATTTTTCTAATATCAAATTAAGTAGTGTACTATTAAATTCTTAATTAGCCGAGTGCATTTGAACATAAAATTATTCTTACAAAATTGATCTACGTTTTAGAAACGTTGGAGATGAGGGAGTATTCAATAAGCTTATAATGATGTTTATGAGTTTGTGCTGATGGCCTAGGTAACAGATACACCAAGCCCACGTGTGTACCACGTGACATCTTATGGTGCAGACCCAACAGGAGAAACTGATAGCACAGGGGCAATTCTTAGAGCAATTTCAGATGCAGTACAAGGTCCAGGTAATGGGTTCTTGATGAAGGGAATTGTTAATCTTGGTGGTGTAAGGATCAACCTCGATGGTGGAAATTACAAAATTAACCGCCCCTTACGGTTGCCGGTCGCCGGCCGAGGTAACCTCATGGTATATATATTTGCTAAATTCCATCTTTTGTAACTCACTATATTATTATCATGTTAAGATTTTTGTGATCAATGTCCCGTCCGGTCCTTAAATTTATTTATGCCTATTTTTGTCTTTAATTAAAATTTCTCCATTTCCTAGTAATTTTTGTCACAGTTTTTAAAGTAAAATTATTTTATAATCTGATATAGTAGTTTTTATATTAGATTTTCTTTTTATATACATATACAGATACATGGAGGAACATTAAAAGCTTCAGATGATTTTCCAGCAGATGGCTACTTGATTGATTTATCAGCTTCATCTGCTACAAACCTCGAGTATAATTATGAATTTGTCACACTTAGGGACCTCATGTTGGACTCCAATTTTAGGGGAGGAGGAGTTCAAGTTGTACATTCACTTAGAACCACCATTGATAACTGTTACATTGCACATTTCACTACCTATGGCATCTTGGTCCAAGGAGGGCACGAGACCTACATTCGGAATTCCTTCTTAGGTCAACACATCACAGCTGGTGGTGATCCTGGAGAGAGAAGTTTCTCAGGAACTGCAATAAGCTTAAATGGGAATGATAACGTTGTTACAGATGTAGTCATTTTCTCAGCTGCTACCGGAATTCTTATATCAGGTCAAGCTAATATACTTTCCGGGGTACATTGCTATAATAAGGCCACGGGCTTTGGTGGTACAGGGATTTATTTAAAACTTCCCGGTTTAACACAAACCCGGATCGTAAATTCTTACTTGGACTATACTGGCATTGTCGCGGAAGACCCTGTTCAACTTCACATCTCTAATAGTTTTTTCCTTGGAGACGCGTTTATTCTATTTAGATCTATACGTGGAGTTGCAAATAGAGTTAATATAGTCGATAATATGTTCTCAGGATCTAATAAGGGGATCGACATTGTACAATTGGATCAAAGAAATGGGGAATTTAAGAATATTGAACAAGTTATCGTGGATAGGAATAATGTGAGGGGGATGAATGTTAAGGCAACAATTGCTAGAAGAAATGTGGAAGGAAATGATAACTCGTGGATCGTAGACCTTAATCAAGATTTACTCTTTCCCAATCATATAAAAAACGTACAATACTCATTGAAAGTGAATGGAAGCACATTTCCTAATCATATTTTGCGTAATGTGTCAAATAATCGAGTGTTTATCGTGTCGAATGTTGTGGTTACAGCTAGTGTTAGTGTACTGGTGTATCAATGAATACTGTCAAAATTTATAGCTAATTGTATTGGTTTGAACAATGACCCTAATTGTCAATTTTATTTTTATTTTCATAGACTATTAAGAACACATACATTTCAAGGAAGGTCGAGGAAGGAAAGGTAAGTATTGAACCCTAACTATAAAATATTATTAATTATTATATTTATTGTTTTCAAAACTTGAATGAAATTGTATAGATTTAGGATTTCGCAAATTGACTCAAAAATATAAAAATGTATCTTTAATTTTGAAACGATTGGCCAGACATAGTTGTGCAATCTTTGTAACGTTTTTTCTTTCCATTTTAGGTTTGTGTGGCTATTTTGTTCTTGCTTTTGTTAATGTGACTTGTGAGAATCATGCGAGTGAGTGACTGAACTGTGGTTATTATTATTTTTAATAAATTGGCCAATATCCTAATTTTACCAACAAAAAAGAGTTTCATATGCCTCTTTTTCATAATTTTTTATTTTATTAATAGTAGTACAAAGTGACATATTGTTCTCAAGTTTGTCATGCCATTATCATTAGCATTCCACCAATCCTAAATTGACAATTTATTAATTTTAAAAAATAAATAAATATACATTTTTAATATTTACAAATTTAAATTTTACAAGTGAATTCTTTTTATGGGATTGAGGGATTATTATTTTGTTGGCTACCTTAAAGCCCAGATCACAGCTTATTAGGTGGCATAATGGGCCTAAGTAGTTTAATCTCTTTATATCAAGACTGAGAACCTTTGATAATTGAGTCATTTCAAAATTTACGTCGACTATTTGATTATCAAATTATGTGAATAAATATTAGTGATAATTTTTTTAGAAAAATGTGTACTAAGTAGGACCTTCATATAATTTCTACCAATCTCATGTATGGATAAGTTTCGCAATTCTAATTTGACATAAATTTATCGTAATACATAACCGAACTCTTTTCAAAATTTGACAAAAAAACAAAAAGCAGTTTTAGTCTGTTTGCTTACCTTGAGAGTAAAATCAGAGAACATGAAAAACCTTTCTATTGTTTTTTTTCTTCTTTCTAGAAAATTAAAATCACATTTCAATATTTTCGGCTTCATTATAGAAGAAACAAAAGAGAAGAAAGAATTGATAAAGAAATTCTCAATCAATTTTAAAGATAAACTACATTGACTATACGATTAAAAAACAAAAAGCATATTAGAAACAAATGAATTTCACAAAATTATTTTAATTGATATTTTCAAAAGAAAATTTTTGTTGTTATCGGAGTAAATATATATTTAGTAATATTTTCGTAATTGTTTTAGCGATACTTAACACTTTAATAACATTTATTATTCTGGTATTATCATTTTTATTTTAACCGTCGTCGTTATTAATAAAGAGTTGATAAATACAATCTATTTTTTACGAAATAGGAAAATATTAATGAATATACGGATTTTTAGTAGTTTAATTTTTATTCTGCCCATTTATATTTTGGGCTTTAGTTTTGATCATTTAAACATATTGAAGTCTCTTTTTTTTGTAGGAGTCCGAGGAGTTGGTTTACTTATGGACATGCTTTTTATTTGGACAAGTATTTCGCGTTGACGACAAAATTTTTGCAGATTGACCCACTACTTATTATTCTGTACAAAAGAATCGTGTCTAATTCAGTAATTCGTTTTTTTATACCTAGAGTCGGACTAAGAGGAATGTATAAACCAATGCTTCCATAAAGTGTTCGATTTTGTAAAAACAAACTTGAAAACTCAGTTTTGTGAGAGTGAGAGTGAACTTAGGAGTTTGTTTTTTAAGACCATTATATATTATATTGATATTGTGCTCTGGTAATTTAAATGGTGATGCAATGAAATAAAATATTTTTATTAATAAAATTACATATGCATATATAAAGTGGAACTTGTTCAATGGTCTTTAATGCATTCACTAGCCAAATATAATCAGCCTATGCTGATCAGTGTACCAAAAGTATACATTTAAATGGTAAAGTAAGCACTTATGTTAATGGCCCCAGGAAATATTAGTAACTAAGAGGAGGATTGTTAATGGCCCATTCATTTTCACATAAATAGAAATATTAGTAACTAAGAGGAGGATCCGGTTAGCATGAATTTTATTTTTGATAAGTTAGTCAATTGGTCGATATAAAATAGAAAGATGTGAGAAAAGTACTAGGAGGAGGCACGGGGAATACCTTAGCTAAGCATTTAGTTGACCTACTGAGTTTTTGTCTTATTTTATTGGTCGGTCGGAATATAAAGATAATTGTTAAATGTCAATTAAATCTTTTGTTTTGTGGCGATATCACGAAAATGACATACGAGAATGTTGAGAATAGCAATGGAGCCTGAGCGATCGTTGATTCACCACATATCAATAATCGAGGATAATGTCTCATGGCGAGGCGACAATCCTCATGTGCAAACAACATAATGCCATGACAAATGATGAATGATCAAATGTTCGAGAGGCTTTGTACGAATTGCAATGCAGCGACATCGCAGGAAAACGACTCATGTCCAGCACGTAGAACGAACAGCAGAAAACTCGAGGCGGTCCTTATTAAATAATTCAAGGAGTCAGGACCAACGGAGGGTTTAAGGGAAACGAAAACACCACTTGGCCAAGCATGGATAAAGCAGTTACCAGATATTTGATGTCTTGGGATGCTCCAGAGAGCAAAAGGTTCCACTACTTTAGCCTTTATGTATTTGCGGAGAGAGGCGATTCGGTGGTGGGAATCGGTAAAAGCGTACTCAACTTCTTGTCTTGAAGATATCTTGGGAGAAGTTCCGGGAGTTTGTTGACGGTCAAATACTTTCACAAAAGTATTCGCCACATGAAGGAGGTGGAGTTTATCAGTCGGAACAAAACAATAATGACCGCCAATGCAATACGAGGCAAAATTCTATGAGTTATCACAGTTTCGTCCCCTTGGTGGATAATGAAGAGATAATGGCGAATATTTTTAAGAGGTTTGAAGCCGGAGATACGTCGATCTTATTTCTGCATAAACTGTGGTTTGTATTGAGATGTTGTAAATAGGGCTCGCTTAGTGGAAGCGCGATAACTTAGTCAATCTAATTTAAAGAGAGCAAATGTTAAGCAAAGTTATAATACTCAAATGGAGTGATAGTCAGCGGTTGACAACAAGCGTGGAGAGGAATCAACAAAGGCGGATATGGTAACCACCCTTGCAATCGAGCCCAAAACAATAGAATGGACATTTCCAAGAAACGGAGATTCAATATTGACATAGAAAATGGATGTCAAGCTTTACTTGCGCTCATGTATCGCATTTAAACACAAAATACGTCGCTTTTGAATATCATGAGAGCTGACACTTGGTGACACTCAAAAGCTTCATGAATATAAGCTTTATGCGAGTTGAAGAAATCTTGATTACGGCTTGGACAAGTAGCAGATTCCTTGGCACGCGATAAGTATCAAGTCGTGGAATATTCACAATTCGGCAAAAGATGCTATTCATTGGGAACAACCTAAATCGTTAATCAAGTAATCGCGTAGCTTTCTCGGTTTAAGTTATTATGGAGGAGATTCGATGGAAGGATTTTCTCCGAATCGCTACTCCATTGACTCAAACGACCGAAAAGAAGATAGCAAAGTTCGGTTGGAGGCGAAGAATGTGAGAAGAGTTTTTTTTTTTTTTTTTTTTTTTTTTTTTTTTTTTTTTTTTTTTTTTTTTTTTTTTTTTTTTTTTTTTTTTTTTTTTTTTTTTTTTTTTTTTTTTTTTTTTTTTTTTTTTTTTTTTTTTTTTTTTTTTTTTTTTTTTTTTTTTTTTTTTTTTTTTTTTTTTTTTTTTTTTTTTTTTTTTTTTTTTTTTTTTTTTTTTTTTTTTTTTTTTTTTTTTTTTTTTTTTTTTTTTTTTTTTTTTTTTTTTTTTTTTTTTACTCAAGAGACTTATTTCAATTGACAATTCTCGGATGATACCATTTGGCTGAGGGATTTGTCATCTACAAAGTGATGCTTGAGACAAAGGGTTGGATGTGTTCTATGCAACATGGAAAAGTTATAGCTTTATGCCATGCTGAATAACTCAAAGAATATGAGAAGGAGTTATCCTACTCATTGATCCGGAGTTAAGCATTTATTGTCTTGTGCACTTAAATTTGGAGGCATTACTTGTGTATGGGGAGAAAGTGGAGATCTTTACGGATCATAAAGCCTCAAATATTTCTTCACTCAAAAGGAACTCAACACGCGACAAACGACGTTGGCTTCGAATGTTGAAAGATTATGATCATACCATCCAATACCATCCCGAAAAGACGAGCGTGGTGGTGATGTATTGAGTAGAAGATCATTATGCAAGCAGTCACGAGGCGTTATTGTCAACACAAAGGCCCATTTTGTGTGACTTGCAAAGGATGGAGATAGAGTTAAAGACTCCAGGACGCATGTGATGATATAAATACGAGTAGAGCCAGACTTTAATCGATAAAGTTTAAAGTCGCTTTCTGAATGCACTGGAGTCATCGTATAAAAAAGAAAGTACGAGAGGGTACGCATCAAGGGAAGCAGAATCATGAAGTAAGGAATACTTAGTCGACTCAGGACTTTAATGTTCTAACGAATTCTCGACGAAAGTATAATATCATGATGGAGGCGCACAACACACCATTTGTAATCCATCACAGGATATTCGCTGT
Organism: Panax quinquefolius; assembly: GCA_020205615.1. Classification (NCBI taxonomy): domain Eukaryota; kingdom Viridiplantae; phylum Streptophyta; class Magnoliopsida; order Apiales; family Araliaceae; genus Panax; species Panax quinquefolius. The sequence continues at coordinate 28,725,125 of CM035162.1, forward strand.
ACATTTTCGTGGAAGGCAATACGAAGAGGAGATACGTAGTTATCTCAAGGTGTCTAACAATGATAAAAGGACGGAATTGAACATAGGAGATCGTATATTGTTAAAAGTTGCTCCGTGGAAGGAAAGCAAGATTTGGAAAAGAGAGAAACTTAATCCTCGATTCATCTCGGTCCATTTTAATCCTCGATTTGTCTTCGTGTTAATATATGTCGGTAACTTTTGTTAAATTACTAATAATCTTGTAATAACAGTCCGACATCTTGACCTACTTTGGTGATCGACCAATAACTTAATCAATAAAATAAACTACTTTTATAATTTTAAAGTGTAGCATGGTCGTGCATTCGATACTTGAGGGTAAGCCACATCACACATTGCGATTCCTCACTTAATTATACATATAATATATGTCATGTGCCTCATATTAAACCCCATAAATATAACATCTGATTGAAGACTATTGATAATAGTTGCTAGCTGTCGGATCAACCCATATTAAGCGGAACCAAATGGGTTGGATGGAATGGACCTATTTTGGGTCGTTACATCATGGTTATTATTAGTATCGGAGCTTATATGATGTGACAACCCCGAAAATAGAAGCGTCCAATCCAACCAACCCATTCTCCCAATCCAACAAATACGATCGCCAAATACGTAGTGATGAAAACAACTACAACTTTATTACAACAATTGTCGTGCAAAAATACAACAACACATATGTTGTGAGTTTTGATACTAAAATATACCAACTGTGACTCGACACCAACTTGGATAACACGTCACCATGACACCTTACATAAAGGTACAACAAAAACTATTTTAGAAATTAAAACCTTTGGGAAGTGCTCAAGAAAACCTTCGTACATGGGAGACCATGCGTCTAGGTTATTATAGATATCATATGCCCACAAAATTATCCTTGGTTGACCCAATAGACCCCAAAGAAAAACGAGAATATTACTATCATATTCTTCCCAATGGTGAGTCTTCTCTTGACATATCATTATCTCCACTGTCTCTAATTGAGAGTTATACTTCAACCAAACACCAAGATTATATAGGTAGTGCTCGTAGATATACTCAGCAAGTGGATGAGCACAACCTTGTCTTATGATGACACGAGGTTGTATGTCATTAGACATCTTGTATGATAGTGGCAAAACACCCTTTCAAGTTAAGTTCACCTCACCTTCAACAGCTATAGACCACCGTTCTATTCCCCTGTTATCCCAGCCGACCCAACCGGTATACTGCGTATTACACGAAAGGAATTGTGAAGCAAAAGGGTGAAACCTGACTAGCTCGATAAAGAATATTATGACTAAAGATAATTAAATTTTCAATAGCCTTCATCAATAATAAATCGTAGATTTAGAACATATGGTAGATGATAAAACTTTCCAACCATAGTTGCGATTGGAACGAAGCGATCCATTAGAAGAGTCGAATAGACCGTAAAGTCTATTATCTTCTCCATGTTAAAAGTCCACCAAAAATGTTTTATCCTTGTAACATCAATCAACAATTCCTGTCCACAATCACATGTATAACTCATAATCGTAATTGTAGTTATAAAATCTTTTTCTCATCCAGGACAAAGATAATTTTCATCACCTGAAACATCAAAGATCATGGTTATACCAAATCACAGTTCATGTTCATAATCATACTAATAAATTCATCTTTGCACTACAGGCCAAAGATATTCATCAACAGACCATCTTTGCACTACATGCCAAAGATATTCATCAATAATTCATCTTTGCACTACGGGCCAAAGATATTCATCAATAAGTCATCTGTGTACTATGGGCCAAAGATATTCATATCTCAAAGAAATATATAATCATTTCAGAATTTATATAAACAATAATTATAACCATGTTGATCAATTCACCATTGCACTTAAGCTAAAGATATTCATTTAAAATTCAATGGTCAAATGATCATACCAATCCACAATTCAACTTTTCACTCATCGCCAAAGAGAACCCTAGTCGTGATCATACGATAATCTACCCATCTTTATACTCCAAAGAAAGAGAATTTCAACATCGGGATTATAAAATGTTATATATGATAATAAAATCAATATAATCAATATATAGTTTTGATCTCCGGAGTAATATTCATAAATCAACTATAATTTGGTTAAAAAAAACCAATTTTGTAGTGAATAGTACCCGTGAATAGTAACTTCGTAAATAGTAACTCGTGAATAATAACTCATGATATAGTAACTTAGTGAATAAGAACTTGAATAATAGTAACTTTATCGTGAATAGTAACTCATGAATAGTAACTCGTGAATAAGAACCCCGACATGAAAAAGTTCCAAATTTGATAAAAATTCAAACCAATATTTCGACATAATGATATTGAAAAATAATATCATTTATGAAGAAAATAATCTCTCTTCTACATCCCTTACTATCCTTACCTCAAAAGAAGCGATCTTACATTTGGAATAACGAAACGAACTTGCACCATATAGTAACACTCAAGATATCAAAATACTCACAAGAATACACTTTCGATAATATAGAGAAAATAGAGAAAAACTTGAGTTTACGGTGTGATTTTCAATTCTAACCTAAGCACCCTATTTATAGGAAAATGCTTAGAACACCAAAGCGAAAATTTAATAAAATATTATATTTATATAACAAATTTCCTACGCCTCTTTGAATTCAGATTTCAACATGTTTAACAACCCACTAATCATTAAAAAAAATGTTTTTCTTGAATAAAACAATTAAAACTTTCAAAAACCAATTATTCTAGAATTTCAGAACTTCAATAATTCATAATAAATAGTCCTTTTATCAGAAAATTTGAATCTCGCGACTTTTTATAGGAAATTCAATTCTCTACAACTTTTCGGAAGAAAGTTTTTCAAATTCCAAGCGAAATTGGCCAAAATCCACATACGAGACGATTTTCACATTTATAATCAAATTTACAAAGAAAAATGGGCCTGAACATGTTTAACATGTTTTAAACAACTTTTGTAACAAAATACTCCTCATCCTCATATACTCATATATCTCACATTCATTGTAAAAATATCACCATTATTATATTATAATAATATAATAAAATATTATTTTATCGAGAAAAGATAAAATATCGATTTTTCAACAATTGTCACTTTAAAAATTTTCTCCATCTATATCCACATAAAATGAATATTTTCCTTATCATATAAATCAATAATTAATTATTCATAAATAATATTACTGAGAATCACGATCTTCGTGAACCAGTAGTTTTCCCGAAAGAGGGGCTTTTCAATAAGGATTTCTCATCTTGTGCCTTGATTAGGTGACCAAACCTCTCCTTGAAGCGAACTTTCTAGACATTGCCAATAATGTTATCTAATAATATTATTCGAGATAATATGAATTATTGCTTCGATAATGGAAAATAATGTGTAGTGACAATGATTAAAACAACAGTAATATAAAATATCAACGCATGAATTATTGAATCGATAAAATCTTTGAGCGATAATTCTTGTAACAATTATTGAGTAGTGCCTTCTTACGTAAGAATCAATAATTGGTGCAATACCATGTCTTCTTGTCTGAAAAACGCGTATTCTGTATTTTAACCAATTGGATATTCCAACGATGTTAGCTTGGTAACAACTACTGGCAGTTATTTGTAAACAACTTATACTTGTCGTTTTCTTCATCCAATTTTTTTCGTTATGGGGGATCTCTGAAAATTTGCGTTGTCGTATGAATATTCCTCGAAAGGAAAAATATTCCACGACCAAACGAATATTCCCCGACAACAATGAGTATTTTAAAAACACTTGCTTATTTTAAAAAAAAAATCATATATCACCCTGAACTTTACTTTTATCAATTTAACCATTTACTGAATTGTAATTATAAGAACAATTGAATACTTGTATTTCATAAAATTCGGGGTCTTACATATGATCTCTGACGGAGATCCGGGAATAGAACTAGGAGGGGAGAGATGAGTAAATCCTTCGATAGTGTGTCCTACCTAAGCTTATTTGTTGGTCAGTCATAATATCGGGATATTATGTGATATATTAATTTGTTCAATTAACCATTGTTTTGAAGCAGTATTTTAGAATTATATCTGAAATACAGGAGATGGGCAATGGAGAAATCATGATGACAGGAAAGATGGAATCTAAAATGAAAGCAATGTATTCTCAACTCTTTGAAATACAGTGCGTAAATTTAGAGGACGAAATTTCATAAGGAGGGAGATTGTAAGACCGAAATTTTATGAAATAAAAGTATTCAATTTTTCTTATAATTACTATTCAAGAAATGGTTAAATTGATAAAAGTTTAAAGTTAAGGGTGATATATGAATTTTTTTAAAATAAGCAGTGGTTATAAAATATTCTTTTCGGCTTGGGAATATTAAATGCGGTAGCATGTGACCATTTGTGGGCCCATAATGTAATAACTGCTTGATAAAGAAAACGACAAAAGGGAGTTTTTAAATAACGGCGTAGTTATTACAGATTATCTTGTTGGAATACCCGGTGGTTAAAACACAATAATACGCTGGCGTTGTTGCGATAAGAAGACACGGTCTTGCACCAATTATTGATTCTTACGTGAAGGCACTACTCGATAATTGTTACGGTAATTATTGTTCAATATTTTATTATTGATTCAATAATTCTTTGCGTTGATATTTTATATTATTGTTGTTTCAATAATTGTCACTACACAATATTTTTATTATTATCGAGCAATAATTCATATTATCTGAATAATATTATTAAATAACATTATTGGCAATGTCTAGAAAGTTACATACAAGGAGAGGTTTGGTCACCTAATTGCGCGCCAAGAATGAGAAATTCTTATTGAAAGCCCCTCTTTTCGCAACTACCGGCACGTTTGTCGATGATTGTGATTACAGAATATTATTTTGAATAATTAATTATTGATTTATATGATAAGTAAAATATTTATTTTATGTGGATATAGATGGAGAAAATTTTTAAAGTGATAATTATTGAAAATCGATAATTTATCTTTTACGATAAAATAATATTTTATTATATTATTATAATATAATAATGATGATATTTTACAATGAATGTGGGATATATGAGTATATGAGGAGAAGAATATTTTTTGTAAAAAGTTGTTTAAAACATGTTAAACATGTTGGTGGACCCATTTCTTGATAGAAATTTGATTATAAATTAAAAAAATCGTCTGTATGTGGATTTCTTTACGATTTACATTTGAATTTGGAAAACTTTCTTCTGCAAAGTTGTAGAGAATTGAATTTCTATAAAAAATTCGCGAGATTCAATTTTTCTGATAAAAGGGCTATTTATTATAAATTATTGAAGATCCAAAATATTTGATTTTTGAAGTTTTAAATAATTTTTAAAAGAAAAACGTTTTTAACAAGTGGGTGGTGTAAGACCCCAACTTTTATAAATAAAGATGAATTTTTCTATAAATATTATTTTTGAATATTATGGAATAAATTTGATATAATGTTATAGTTGTGGGTAATATTTATAAATTTTGCAAAGTATGCAAGTTGTTATAAAATATTCGTTTGGTCTGGAATATTCTTTTTAGGGAATATTAAATATAACTACTCAATCATTGGTGGATCCCATAACGTAATTATTATTTGATTGAAAAACGACAAAAATATTTTATAAAAATAACGGTGGAATTGTTACCGATTTAAAGCTGTTGAACTACCCGGTGGTAAAAAAAAGATGTCTGGCGTGGTTGCATAGTAGCACACTCAGTATTGATTATTGATGCTTTACGTGAGAAGTCACCACCTATGCTCAATTATTACTCTGATAATTGCTTGCATCATATCTCTTATATTATTGATTCAATTATTGTCACAAAGATCATCCGTATAATATGTTATAGTATTAAATCAATAATTGAGACGACAAGTTATAAATGATTAATAATTGTTGAAAGATTAAATATGTGTTGATTAAAATAAAATGATTTGTGGTAAGTTTGATTATTTTATGGGGGCTCATATAAATCATCTAAGAGTCTCTTCGTCAATAGTAATTACCTTTGTGAATAGTAATTACCTTCGTCGATAGTATTTACCTTCGTCGATAGTAATTACCCTTGTGAATAGTATTTACCTTCGTCAATAGTAATTACTTTTGTCGATAGTAATTACCCTTGTGAATAGTATTTACCTTCGTTAATAGTAATTACCTTTACCGCAGACGTCGAACCACTTGTCGTTTCACATTACAAGCGTCCGAACCACTTGTCGTTTCACATTACGGTGCGGCGAACCACTTTTCTTTTCACATCATTAGTCGTCGAGCCACTTGCCTTTTCACACGGCGGTCTTAAGCTAGAAATCTTATAAATAGAGGCTAGGAGGCTTCATTATTTTCACGAATTCATTCAAGCTATAGAGAGAAAGTATAAAAAGAATAAGAGAGAAGAAAGAGTATTTTGTTACTACACCTGCTGCATAGATTCAATCTCCTACCAAAAGTAAGGGGTGTTATTCTTTCTTATTCATGAAGAAAACTGTTGTTATTCCATTGCTTATTATTCTCATTGGAATAACTTTGATACGCTGTTTACCTATACTTGGTGACATTCTTCTATTATTACATTTGGAACATCCTCGTCGCATGTGTTTTACAATCAACTCCGTTTCCGCTTTTTATTATTATTCTGTTGGAACATCCTGCATGCGTGTGTTTTACACAGACTGGTTCGATCTTTATCATTCTCGTTGGAACATCCTCATCGCGTGTGTTTTACAGGACTGGTTCCGTCTTTATCATTACTGTTGGAATATCATATCGTGTGTTTTACACCGGATCGTTCCATCTTTATTATTCTGTTGGAACATCCTGCCGATTGTGAATTTCACGTGACCGGTTCCGTTATTATTATTCTGTTGGAATAACTTTGTACATCTGCAGTCTGCGCATGCATGGTGATTTCTTTTGTTATTCCATTCTTTATTATACCCAGTTGGTTAAAACTTTGACTTATACTCCATGAAATTAGTAGAATATTCTTGATATTTGCGTTTCATCCAAAGATCTTTTCATGGAAATATTCTTCCGATCATTCTTGAATTTTACTAATTTGGAAGTTAATAATTCTGGATAAAATAATTCTTGAACTTGTTTTATTGAATTCTTATATCATTGTCATCATCCTCATGTTTATATTATGTTGAAAGTCATCTACGTGGCTCATAGTGCGTAGATGGACTTGGTATGATTATGACGACAGAGACTATTCTTGTAATCATGGCCGTAATGTTACAAATGATGTGATAAAAATCCTCGATGGGTAGTAGAATCATTGGTGGGCGAGTTGTTGGCACGATCATGACCATTAATGAATACACAAATATTCTTGGCCGTAGTGCATGAATAATTGTGGTCGCGATACTAAAGAATATCCTCGGCCGTAGTAGTGCGAGGGTGATTCGATGATGTGGAATATTTATTAAAGCCGAGTCTCTCTCATTATAACAATGATGAAAAACCTTTTAAAACCTAAAAGATAGTAGACTTTATTTTCTACTTGACTCTTTTAATGGATTGCATATTCCATTGCAGCTTAAACCGGGGTTTTCTATTGTATTTTATCGGTTTAACATTGTTGAAGACTATTGATAATTTATTCGCATTATCTTAGTCATAATATTTCTTCTTGGGCTAGTTGAGCTCACCCTTTCTTTCACTTTGTTTCTCTTGGGAAATGAGAATATAAATTTGGGACGAGTCGGGAAAACGCAGTGATGGTCCCGAAGATAGCATTAGTAGTCCCTCACTATTCAGTGAAATAGTGTAATAATAATTGTAATGAGGACTTTTGTTTGAGTTTGTATAATATCTAGTAGAGCGATATTTGTATTTAAACTCACGATTTATATCGTATTGTACACGGCGCTTATGTTAATAAGTTGTATTTAAATTACGTACCATGTAAGTGGCGACCCAAGATGGGTGATGTATACCTAATTTTGGGGGCGTCACGAGTGGGCCCCACTTGCACATGTTAGATCTTTGAATTCATTTCTTGGGTGTGCGTAAGAAAATTTTATAATTATATTATTAATTTATTAAATTTTACGCTTTGGTTTCTAAGCATTTTCCTATAAATAGGGTCTTAAGTTAGAATTGAAAATCACACGAAACTAAAGTTTTATCTCTATTTCTCTCTATATTATCGAGTGTATTCTTGTGAGTATTTTGATATCTTGAGTGTTGCTATACGGTGCAAGTTTGTTCAGCGTTATTCTAGTCAGAAGTATTGCTCTTTTGAGGTAAGGGATAGTAAGGGATTTTAAGGGATTGAAAGGGATGTTATTTTCTTCATAAGTGATATTATTTCTTCAATATCATTATGTTGAAATATTGGATTGAACTTTTTATCAAATTTGGAACTTTTTTATGTCGGGATTACTATTCATGAGTTACTATTCATGAGTTACTATTCACGAGTTACTATTCACGATTTACTATTCACGAGTTACTATTCACAACGGGTTACTATTCATGAGTTACTATTCACTACAAAATTAGTTTCTTTTTCTAACCAAATTATAGTTGATTTATGAATATTACTTTGGAAATTAAAACTATGTATTGATTATATTGATTTTATTATCATATATAACATTTTTATAATTCTGATGTTGAAATTCTCTTTCATTGGAGTGTAAAGATGGGTAGATTATTGCTATGACCATGACTAGGGTTCTCTTTGGCCAGTAGTGAAAAGTTAAATTGTGACTGGTATGATCATGACCATTGAATTTATAATTGTATATCTTTAGCTTAAGTGTAAAGGTGAATTGATCAACATGGTTATAATTATTGTTTATATAAATTCTGAAATGATTATATATTTCTTTGATATATTAATATCTTTGGCCTGTAGTGCAAAGATGAATTTATTATTATGATTATGAACAGGAACTGTGATTTGGTATAACCATGATCTTTGATGTTTCAGGTAAAGACAGGTGATGAAAATTATCTTTGTCCTGGATGAGAAGAGGAATTTAGAACTACAATTACGATTATGAGTTATTAATGTGATTGTGGACATGAATTGTTGATTAATGTTACATGGATAAAACATTGTTGATGGAATTTTAACATGAAGAAGATAATAGATTTTATGGTCTATTTGACTCTTCTAATGGATTGCTCGTTAAATTTACCGCAACTATGGTTGAAAAGTTTTATCATCTACCATATGTTCTAAATCTACGATTTATTATTTGTTGAAGGCTATTGATAATTTATTTATCTTTAGTCGTGATATTCTTTATCGAAGTTAGTTGTGCTCACCCTTTTGCTTCACAATTCCTTTCGGTGTAATAAAAGTGTAGTTGGGTCGAAAGGGGGATAACAGGGGAATAGAACGGTGGTCATCATTTAGTAGTTATATTTGGTGAATCAACTAGGGTGAGGCGAACCCAACGTTGGAAGGGTGTTTTGCCACTATCATACAAGATGTCTAATGACATACCACCTCGTGTCATCATAAGACAAGGTTGTGCTCATCCACTTGCTGAGTATATTTTCGAGCACTACCTATATAATCTTGGTGTTTGTTTGGAGTTTAATACTCAATTAGAGACAGTGGAGATAATGATATGTCAAGAGAAGACTCACCATTGGGAAGAATATGATAGTAATCTTCTCGTTTTTCTTTGGGGTCTATTGGGTCAACCAAGGATAATTCTGTGGGTATATGATATCTATCATAACCTATACGCATGGCCTCCCATGTACGAAGGTTTTCTTGAGCACTTTCCAAAGATTCTAATTTCTAAAACAGTTTTTGACTGTACCTTTATGTAAGGTGTCATTGTGACGTGCTATCTAAGGTTGGGACATGAGTCGCAGTTGGTATATATTTTATTTAAACTCACAGGTTTAAGTGTTGTGCGTATATCTTACGACAATTGTAGTAATAAAGTTGTAATTGTTTTCTGTACCATGTATTTGGCGACTCAGAATGGATTGGATAGAATGGACCTATTTTGGGGTCGTCACATACATACTAGCTTAGTCCCGTGTCTCCGGCACTGTATGGACGGTGAGATTTATCTCAAACCTTGAACGGTCCTGATGATTTATTGAATGAGCGAAAAATTCAAAATCATTTGTATTTTATTAGATAGATTTATTAGATAGATTCAAGAAGTTCAACCACCCACCCACCCCTCGCCCCCACGCCCACCCCCACCCCCATCCACCCACAAAAAAAATATTATGTGATTATGTATACACCCCACCCCACCCCCCACTCCACCCCCACCCCACCCAAAAAAATATTATATGATTATGCATACACCCCTTACCCCCACCCCCACCTCCTCCATAAAAAAATATATTATGTGATTATGTATACACCCCACCCCCACGCACCCCACTTATCCCACCCACCCCACCCACCCACCCACTCCACACCACACCCCACCCCACACCCCCACCCACACCCACCCCACCCCACCCCACCCCACCCATCCCACCCCACCCCTATCCACCCACCCCACCCCACCCCTACCCCCTCTACTCCCCCTACCCCACCCCTACCCCCACACCCCACCCCCACCACTCCCAAAAAATTAATATTAAGCGATTACCCAAAAAACGATAATAATCTCCCTCACTCTCTACCCCTACCCCACCCCCACCTACCCACCCCTACCCACCCTTATATCCGCCTATAGTATATATTAATTTCATTTTTTAAAAATTTTGTTTAAAAGTCAAAACATCTTAAAATGGTTAATATGATTTTTTAACCCGGTTAATAATGATGTACTTGTCCTGGCTTTACCCCATACCTGACCTTACAATATACATACTGCTATCTCGTTTTGAAAAAAATTGTGAGGGACTCACTTTACACCCCTTTTAACCGTAACAATATCTATGGCCTCTAAACCTCTACCCTACCCCTACCCCTACTACGAGGTTATTGCATCCATCTAGACCATACCACCCGCTTCAACTCTATTATCCACAGTGGTTTATCTCGAATAATAATGACATTATTAAAATTAATAATATACAAATTATAACCCATTCAAGTCCTGTCTTCGTCTTCCGAAGAAGAAATGGAGCAAAGAAGGAAAAGGTGCGCGACCTAGCGATGAATATCCCACCCTAGTTAGTCTGAGCGACAAATTTTACCAAATCAATTATTATTTGTTAAGCAATACACCCCAGTAAACCGGTGAGGAAATCACCGATTTTATTAAGATTAATGGAAATGGTATAAAGAGAAGAGTTAGTAAGAGAATCGTTCTTATATTCTTCATTCCTATCTTATGTATAGTATACATCCACCTATATTAATTTCATTTTTAAAATTTTGTTTAAAAGTCAAAACATCTTAAAATGGTTAATATGATTTTTAACCATAACCATAACTGTGACGCCCCCAAAATAGGTATACATCACCCATTCTGAAATGTCAATACACGGTGCGTAAACAACTACAACTTTATTATTATAACAAGAAATCTGTGAGTTTGAATACAAATATTATCTTCTAGACAATATCTATACTCAAATAAATCCTCATCACATTTATTGATACATTATTTTACAAAATGGTGAGGACTACTAAACAATTCTTTCTAAAACCTTCATTCCATACCCCCAGGCTGCACTCGCTTATATTCTCGCCTCCTCGAGAAGAAAAATGGAACAAAAAGGAAAAAGGTGAGCTCAACTAGCCCAAAAAAAGAATATTATGACTAAGATAATATACAACAAATTATCGTTAGTCTTCAACAGGGAAAAATCTAATAGAATACAATAGACAACAAATTTTAAATCAATATTCGCAATGAAATAATAATTCATTAGAAGAGTTAAGTAGAAATGCAAACTACTATCTTCTATGTATGAATTTAAAAAGTTCATCGCTATCTTTTATCCTCGTAACATCAATCAATATATATCTGAATCAAATATTCATCTTTTTGCACTACAGCCAAAGATATTCATCATTGGTCATGTTCATCTAAACACTGCTCATCTTTGCACTACTACCAAAGATATTCTTCAAAATCATTCATCTTTTGCACCACAGTGCCAAAGATATTCAATAATATCATCATTTAAGATCGAGGATGATGAAAATATTTTTAAAAGAAACAAATTGAAAGAAACAAAATGACAAGGATTAAGAATTAAGGATTCGTGACTTTGTTTTATCCATGTTCAAAAATACCTCAAAAATAATCATAGTGGTGTAAAATTCAAGAATGATCAAAACATGGATACATCAAAGTTAGTATCCATAATAGATATTTTGGACAAAAAGAAGAAATTTTATTTTTGGGTGAATAGTGTCGTGATTCGTGAATAGTGTCAGATATCGTGAATAATTGTCGATTATCGTGAATAAGAACTCAGACACCAAAAGATAGAAATTTTACAAAAAAACATCTTCACGCTTAATGAATAGTACTTGTGAATAGTAACTCGTGAATAAGAACTCGTGAATAGTAACCCCGACATGAAAAAGTTCCAAATTTGATAAAAAATTCCAACCAATATTTCTAAGATAATGATATTGAAGAAATAATATCATTTTCGAATAAAATAACATCTCTTACCTCGAAAGATTAAGTATTTCTAATTTGGAATACTGGTATAGTCTTTGAAGGAACTTCAGACCGCCCAACAATACTCAAAGTATACTCAAAATACTCACAAGAATACTGACTCGATAATATAGAGAGAAAACTTCAGCTTCTGGTGTAATTTTCAATTCTAACCTAAGCACCCTATTTATAGGAAAATCTTTGAAACACCAAAGCGAAAAAATTTAATATAATATTATTATTTATAATAAAATTTCCTACGCCAACCTTCCAAGAACTGAATTCAGCTCATTCAACCCACATGTGTAACACACCATAATGAAAAAACATTTTCTAATTTTAAATATTTTAAACTTCCAAAAATCAATTATTTGAGCTTCTAACTTCAATAATTCATAATAAATAGCCCTTTCATCGTAAAATTGAATCACCTTGAGTTTTTATAGGAAATTCAATTCTCTACAACTTTGCAGAAGAAAGTTTTTCCAAATTTCAAATAGAAATTGACCAAAATCCACAAATCCAAGCGATTTTACGGTATAATCAAATTTCGATCGATAAATGGGGTCCATGAGCATGTTTAACATGTTTTAAACATTTATTGCAACAAAAATACTCTTCCTCCTCAGATATCATATATCCCATCCCATTCGTTGTAAAATATCACCATTATTATATTATTAAAATATAATAATATATTTAAATGAATTATTTTATCGTAAAAAAGATAAAATTTCAATTTTCAACAATTGTCACATTAAAATTTTTCTCCATCTATATCCACATAAAATTAATATTTTTCTCATCATATGAATCAATAATTAATTATTCACAAATAATATTACGAAATCACAATATTAACAACCGGCGCGGTTCAGGAAGAGGGGCTTTCCAATAAGAATTTCTTCTTCTTCTTGCGCGCAATTAGGTGACCAAATCTCTCCTTAGATAGAACTTTTTAGACATTGCCAATAATGTTATCTAATAATATTATTCAGATAATATGAATTATTGCTTCGATAATGAAAAACGTAGTAATGACAATTATTGAAACAATGTGATATAAAATATCAACGCAGACAATTATTAACTCAATAAAATCTTGAATAATGAATTATCGTAACCATTATTGAGTAGTGCCTTCTTACGTAAGAATCAATAATTGGTGCAATACACGCAGTGTACTTCTTTTTTTTAACCACCGGGTATTTTAACAAGATTAATCTGTAATAACTACGCCAGATTATTTTTAAACCACTTATATTTGTCGTTTTCTTCGTCCAATCGCTTTCACATGGGGCCCACACATGGTCAACACTTCGTCGCATTTAATATTCCCTGAAAAGCATTGCGATATTTCACGACCAAACGAATATTCCCCAAACAACAATGAATATTTTATAACCACTTGCTTATTTTGAAGTATTTGCGTATTTTACCCATAACTATCCACATTAATCAAATCAACCCTTACTATTTTAAAATAATAAATAGAGAAAATTAAATTTCATTAATAATAAGTTGGGGTCTTACAATAACCATATGGTTCCAACCCACATTATCCATATTAAAAATGGTTAATGTGGTTTTAGTTCTTAAATGGTTGGTTAACCATATTTTGAAAACCAAAACCAACCCATAACCATATTTTGCCAGGTCTACCTCATATCATGGTTTTAAAATTCGTACAGATCCTAGGTTTAACTGATAAAAATTGAAATCAGTCGACACTCCGATCTTGTTTGAATCAATTAATTGTTTTTAGTTAAAACTTGGTAGAACTGGTTGATCACTAATCGAACTGGTGGTTCAACTGGTAAAATCAGTTAAGTTGATCCAGTAAACGGTTTTAATTGTTTTTTTGCACCAAATTTTTTTTTGATGTTAAAATTAACCACTTTTAGTAATATTGCAACTCAATTTTATTATGTTTTAGTTCAAAAAAATGAGATTTTTTAAAATGTTATTAATTATTTATAATATATATTTTTATATATTAATGACGTCAATGAATCAACAATAGTTCAACCACAAATTAAACTAATGATTCATCCACTTAATACATTTTTCGGTTCAATAATCGGTCCGGGTTTGAAATTCTCGTCTCGTCTCTTTTTCTGTCAATAAACTTGGTTAACTTTAAAATCCAAATGTTTATGAAATAATATTTAATTCTTCAAATGAATCCATATGTTTATCAAATAATATTAATAATATGATAATGTTGAGTACACTGCCCTAGTTTTCCAAATTTAACCTTCTTGCTGTAGCTGAGATTGATTATAATAAAGTTTGCATAGGTCAAGCCAGTTTTTAAGAAAGTTATTACCCTTACTTTATGCTTTGATCACAAATCTTTTAAAGTAGTACTTTAAGAAAAGGGTAATATTTTGGAAAAGGAAGAAGACTGAAATTTCCAACTTTAATTAGATGAACCATAAGTGACAGATAATAGAAGTTGGCAACTTCAGTTGAATAATTAACTAGTTGTTAATTGAGGTTTTAGGTATTAATTAGTACTTTTTGCTTTTTATGAGATTAATTAGGAAGAAAAGGAAAAGAAATTAAAGCAAAGAAAGTAGCTTCTTTTATAGAGTGGGAGAATCATATTCTCAATTTATAAAGTTTTTCAAGATTAACTACTACTGCTTGTACTTCTATAAAAAAATTTATTCTAGTTTATAAAATCACTACACTTGTATCGTGTTCTAAAAATTGTTAAGTAATAGGTGATCGACCAAAAAACACTTAGTCTAAGCAGATCTTATTTATATATCTCATATAATTTCATATACTATATAAAGCATATAATAAAAGTAAATACTCTAAATTTTCCATGAAAAAAAAATACAAGGCATAACAATTCCGTAGAGTTTTGAATCGTTAATCGATTAATGAAATAGAGTCTTGACAGGCGCGACGCGTTATTACATTTTCTATCTTTAATCAATTAATTAGCTTACCAATAAATAAACTTCATGCTAACCAGATCCAAATTATCCACCTAACTAAAATCTCTATGTTGTATGTGTGTGAAATCAGAGATAAAAGAGAGGAAAAGAATGTGAGAGAGAACAAAACAACCGTGCATTGCATATTGATAACTTGGATAATTCGGTAATTGACCAAGAAAAAAAGAGGTAGCTTTAGTCTTTAGCCAGTCTGTTTACCTTGAGAATAAAATCGAAGAACATGAAAAACATTTTTATTGTTTTTTCCCTTCTTTTTTATTCTTTCTATAATATCAAATCAAATTTCAATATTTTCGGCTTCATTAAAGCAGAAACAAAGGAGATAAAAAAGAATTGATAAGAAATTTCTCAATCGCTTTTAGCGATGAATTACATTGATTATATGATAATAAAAAAAAAACGAAAAAGCATTTATATCAGAAACTAATGATTTTCACAAAATTATTTTACTCGATTGTTGATATTTTCAGAAGAAAATATTTGTTGTTAGAAACAAATATATATTTATTAACACTTTTATAATTATTTTATACATACTTATTATTATTCAGCCAATACTAAATTTTACAATTAACATTTTACTGTAAAGTTAAAATTATTTAAATAATTTATTTTACAACCAATATTGATAAAAATTTAAAACGCGTTTATGGCCTACTATAAAGTTTTAGAGGGTACCAATATCTAAGTTCCTCGTTCTTCATAGGACATAACACTACTACTCGATTTATATGCCAAATACAGGCATTAGTCCAAAAGTTGATTCTATCTCTCTGGCGCTACGCGTGTCTCTGAACTAATCAGACTTGGCACTTTTTTATTTTATTTGAGCACTACACTACTTCTTCTTGGCTAGATTAATAACAATGAGGAAGTCTTCATCTGCAGAAGCAATATTCTTCTTCTTTATTTTGTTTTTTGTTGAAGAGACTGCATGTTTTGTAAAACCCCATAAATTATTCTACCAATTCCAAACAAAGCTTCAGGATAAAATTCTCTCTCCTAACAATGCCCCTGTTTCAGCTCCAATGCCGATCCAAAATACACCAAAGGTAACATTTTTATTTTATTTTTCTTCTTGTTCTTTTGTGGGTTTGGGGTATAATATTGAAGATGGAATCGTAGTTTGTGTTTGGTAAATGGGTTTTTGATTTTGGGTTGTATTTTTTGTGGTGCTGTGAAGAACAGAGTAGTGGAAGAGTGTTTTACCCAATTGGGTATGGAGCAGACCCGAGTGGGGAGGAAGATAGCAGTGATGCAATACTGAATGCTGTGGCTGATGCACTGCTGGTGGAAAATGGTGGGCATCAGCTGTTGCCTGGAGTGAGTGATTTGGGCGGTGTCATTATTGATTTGCAAGGTGTGAGTTTCAAGATCAGCAAACCCATCAGGCTTCCTCCTGGCGCTGGTAATCTAGTGGTAATTAATCTCTCTCTAAGAATCACATGGCGCACGTTAGCACACTGTTTTTTTTTGTTGCTAAATATTAGCACACTGTTTTTCATGCTTCATTTGGGAACTTTTCTTTTGTTGCAGTTACAAGTGCATAGTTTGGTTTAAAGATTTGTGTTTTGGGTTTTTAGAGTCCTAACTCACTTAAAAATATTGGACTTATTTTAAATTTCAAACTTAATGTGTTATAGTAGAACACCCCTTAATCTGTAACCCCTTATTTTTGAGTTTTATTTTGGGATGAGAAGGAAAAGTTCTTTTTAAAAAGAAATAAATTAGAAGAAAGAACTTTTTTTCTCATCTCTTTCTCTTGGCCATAATATGAACAAAGCCCTCGAGTAGAAGTATTTTGAACATTATGATTTTTTTTTATTTATGAAAATATTGAACTATGGTCCAAGGAGACACATGGCGCATGTTAGCAACATAGTTAATGTTTCAAACCACACCAGACCAGACCAGACCAGACACTGTTAGTTATAGTTACTGTTGATGACGTTTCAGAAAAGTGAAAGAACATTTTTATAGTATTATATGAAAACAAAGGGAAAAAATTAAGAAAAAAGTGGGGGTCTATGGACTAGGGCTATCCTACAAAAATAAAAAGTAAAAAAAAATTGCATGTTGGGTATCACAACGTGTCCACATTCTAACATGCGCTCCAGTTTTCATGCATGGGAATGCATTAACCATAGCATAGCATAGCTCTCCTGTTTAATCTCACTGGCAATTTTCAACTACCTTTACTAGTTTCCATCTATTAATAACTAGTTTCCATCTATTAATAACCGACTATTCCCACCCACACCCCCAAAGAAAAAAAGTCCTAATTTTTTTCTTCTGAATTAAGGTTTCACATTTATCTGGTTTTGAATTTGTGTATAATTAAAGATTACTAGGGATTCCAACCTCTTTTTTGGCCTGCTATTGGTGTGTGATTTTATATGGGAATAGTTAGCATGAAGATAATTTTGTTTAATTGACCAATACAGTGTCGACACACAGGTTAGGAGGTGATCTTTCTCTGCGTGTCAGCACTATATTAGTCAATTGACCAACATACTATGAAATTAACTTCATACTAACTGGATCCGATTTTAATTTAGCTGCCATAGGTAATAAAAATGAGTCAGAAGAGAAGAATGAGTAATAATGGAAAGGAGGGAGTATACAAAATTATTTCTCTTAGATATATGCACACCAAAATTATTTTATAATATACAAAATAAGTTAAATCGACATTATAATGGGATGGAGGGAGTACTTGACTTGATAGCTATACGTCCCTTCTGAATCTAGAAGAATACTACTCCCTCCGTTCCTAAAAGATTGTCGTTTTAGAAGAAAAAATTTATTCCAAAAAGTTTGTCGTTTACAACTTTCGAGGAGAATAAATTATTTACTTTTCCTATATTATCCCTACCTTCTCTCCTTGTCCCAAGAAATTCTCTCCCTTGTATTAATAGTTTTCAACTTCCCATAAAGGGGTAATGATGGAATTTCAAACAAATTTTACTTGATAAATGATATTTTCTTAATCTATATGCCAAAACCTTAAACGACAATCTTTTAGGAGGGAGTAATATTTTTCACACAGGGTAGGACTCTTGAACATAAACATGAAGTGAAATTAGGGGCAAGCCAAAAAAACTTATTAGGGATTCCAACCTATCTCTTGGCCTGCTTTTGTTTTGTGTGGTTTTTAGCTGGCACAAGTTAGGCCATAAATAAGTCAGAATTAGCTATACACACGCTAGCTAATTTTTTGATTTAATGTGTATTTGAGACGTATTTAAAATTTTAAACTTAAAATTTTATTTTATTTTATATAGTGCCTTCTATTAGTTTAAGGATACTAGTGCAATGAGATAAAATACTTTTTATTGATAAATTTGAAAGTGTCACTTTTTCTAGTGGAGTTGGAAGATATAAACATATGGAAACTGATATTTTTCACACGTATTTTTGATATTTCCACATAGTCCTCTCTCACATGGGAAGAAAGTGGATCCCACTTTCATGTGAGGGGGACTGTGTGAAAATATCAAAACTCATGTGGAAATAGTACTCACATAAATATATTTATTTGGTCTTTAATGCATAGACTAGCCAAGATAATCATCATCGGCTAATTAGGTATTACTGTGTGTACCAAATATACATTTATATGGAAAAATAAGCACTTCTGTTAATGGGGCCGAGGAAATAACTTATTATATACAAGTACTTTTGGATGTGTCGTAATGTATTAGTGAACTTCATGGTAAGTTCACTTCATGCCTAATACAGTGTTGACACACAGACAAAAGGATGATCTCTTCGCCTACATGGTGTATTGATCATAAAATGAACTTACCATGAAGTTCACTTTATACTAATCACTTTTATTAATGTATGTAAGTTGTTGTGAAGTATTACGTGCACCTGATATAATATTGCTAGTGCAAAATATATTATAGTTGACGCTTGCTAAGAATACCTTATTTTATAGAGTGGGAGAATCATATTCCCGAAGTATAAACCTTTCCAATATATACTACTAATACTTTTACTTCTAAAGAAAATATTCTTCTAGTTTTTATAGTAACTCGGCTTATAATGTGTTCCAAAAACTGTCAGCAGTGGGGGAAGGGCACCTAGGTGTTTTTGTAGGATATCTTATTTATTTCTTTATATTTATACATTTTAATATATTATATAAAGCATATACTAGTAGTATGTATGTATAAATTTTAATTTAAAATTTTCCGTGAAAGAATAACAAAAAAATAATTATTATAAAGTATAAGTGAAGTATAGTAAAGTTTCAAAGCCTTCATTCAATCGATACGGTATAGGACTAATTCCGCCTAGCGTAGACAAATCAAGGTGCTAAAGGATCCCCTAGCACTTGTAAGCAAAGCTGAAACGAAGTCGGGATTTGATTTCGGGAGACCAAGAATTTTTTTAACAACATAATATATATTTAGAAAAAGGGTATTCGGGAAGAATACATTGATATGGACCGTAATTGATGTAAGTTCGTCGAACTTCATCACACCATGACATTTTCATATTTCGATTTGTTTTCTAGGATCACGTTCCAAATAATTAATATATCATTCTTTACCTTCAATTCTTGGAGATTTTAGAGAACGTTGTTCTTGTTCAGGGATAGGCAAAGATGTTTGAACATTAGGCTCACGGGTAAGTAGAGATGTGTCAACGTGATTTGATTACTTTCTTTTGAAAAATGAATCAATAGTATGCCACTAAAAGAAATAACACAAAAAATAACGCTAAAATTTGTCACATAAAATTCATTTTTCGTCACTAAAACATTTGGTGAGGAGTGTTAGTCGCCACAGAGACCGTCACCGTATAAGCGTGGTATTAGGTTTATTTGACAATATTTGATGTCGTCACTAAATGTTTTAACTTATGGTGACGATCTACATCATTGTCACTATAATTAATTACTTTTAGTTACGTTAATAGCGTCACTATTTGAATGAAACTTTTGTCACTCTATATTATGTTTCGTCATCAAAACTTGGTGCATTAAATGGCGAAAATCGTTTCTCGTCATTAAATGATATTATTTTAGTGACGAAAATATGTTACTCTATTTAAATCATCTAATTTTAACGACGACAATATTGTCATATTTATGATTATTTTTTCGTCATGTTATTGTGTTTATCGTCACCAAAAATAAAAAAATAAATGACGATAAAACAATTCGTCACCTAATAATATATTTAACATGACAATCTTGTCGTTGTCATTTCATATTTTAAATAATATTACAAAATAATTTATCACCAAAGAATTATTTTTTTGAACACATTTTTTAATGTCACTAATTGAGTACTTATGGTGAGGATACATCTCGTCACAAAAAGAGTTATTAATAGTGACAAAATTAATAAGATGATGACCAATAAATTCCAACCCTTTAAATAAAATCATCGTGTTATTACAACAACACAAGCAAAATTGAGCAATAAACTCAGCTTCACCAACAGAAGAATGCAGTTAATTAATACTCAAATACATGAACATGTGAATGAACTATTTTCACAAAAGTGCAAAATAATGAGCCAATGACCACCATGTGCATGAACTATAAAGAAAATAAACAAAGAATAAAAAAAATAAAGGTTTTAGTTGGTTACTTGGATACAAATGTATCATTAATTTGGAATAACACATACAATATTATTCTCCAATTATACAAATCTACAATTATAATGAATTTAATAATAAAATTAGTCCACTTCATGAACAACTTGATATATGAACAAGTGGACCTTACAAAATTTTCCCCTCCAGTCTTATTTGTAGTATATTGCTTGTAATACAACCTATGTTCATCCAGAAATGAGAGTCTTATGTAACTTGTTAACTGTCTTTTTCTTAATAAGCAATTTTACAAATTTTGATGTTAGTCCATGAATTTTCTTATTGCAATTCAAACTAACCAATGTCAGTTGGGATATTAGATCCAAGGAGGAACTTTCCGAGCATCGGATACATTTCCAGGCGACAGACATCTAGTCGAATTATGGTCACCAACTTCTCCAAAACCTGACAAAAACTACACTTCACAAGACAAATTCTTGGACGAAAAAGACCAAAGCAATGGAATCTACTACGAGGATATCCTCTTCAGGGATATCCTCTTCGATTCCAGTTATCGAGGAGGAGGACTATTCGTCCTCGATTCAGCTCGAATTCGCATACTCGATTGCTTCTTCCTCCACTTCACAACAGAAGGAATTCTAATCCAAAAAGGCCATGAAACTTTCATATCAACATGCTTCCTTGGAGAACATCCAACAGTTGGTGGTGACAGAGGAGAAAAAGATTTTTCCGGCACTGCCATTGATCTTGCTAGCAATGATAATGCTGTGACCGATATTGCAATTTTCTCGGCAGCTACCGGAATTACTTTAAGGGGTCAGGCTAATATGATCACAGGGGTACATTGTTACAATAAGGCTACATATTTTGGTGGCATTGGAATTTTGGTAAAAGCAGGACAAACTAGAATAGACAATTGCTACCTAGATTACAACTCTATAATCATTGAAGACCCTTCTCAAGTTCACGTTACTAATGGGTTTTTTCTTGGAGGAGGAAATATTGTGCTTAAATCAATCAATGGTCGAATATCAGGGTTAACTATTGTTAATAATATGTTTTCAGGGGATGCCAAAAAATGGGTGCCTACTATAAGTTTGGATGGGAAATTTACTAGTACTGATCAAGTGGTGATTGATCATAACAATGTGGATGGGATGAGGTTGAAATCGACGGTGGGGAAGTTGGCGGTGCCTGGAAATGGGACGCGATGGGTGGCTGATTTTTCGTTGGTTCTGGTGTTTCCGAATCAGATAAACCATGTTCAGTACTCATTTTATGTGCAGGGGATTGCTGGGGACTTTTTTAGACATGTATTGACAAATGTTTCGAATAATGTTGTGGTTGTGGAGACCGAAAGGGCGGTTAATGGTGTGGTTTCTGTTGTTGTTGATCAGCATAATATGGTTGGGGAGAGAAATTTTTTCATGTGAATTATAAAGAATCTTTGTTCATTCTTAATCTTAAAGAATGAATTTTTTAAGTAAAAGGCAATTTTTGTTGCCGAAAGGGTCGCTTAAAGTAATACTCTCTCCGTCTCCGGATAAAAGTTTTTTATTATTATTTTAGGTAGGTTTAAGTTAAATGTCTATTTACTTTAAATAATTTATTTTTTACAATAATTTGATTATAATATCCTTAGTATTAAATATTATATTTTTACTCTCTATGCATATTTATGGAGTATTACTACTAATGTGCTGAAAATTATGCAATTAAATAATAATTTAAATATAGACAATTTTACTATTTGACCCTTTTTTTAATAATGTGTAAAAAGTCATTCAAACTTTTATCATAACAGGGATTAAGTATTTATTTTCCTAAATATGTATGGGGAAAAAATATGAGGCTATGTATAATAGAAGAATGAAATGGATGATTCTTTTAAAAACGTTATTTTACTTGGTGTTTCACCATTGTTTTTGAGGTTGTCGGTCGAATTTGCAGAAAAGTCAATTTAAAGACTAATAATGATATAATAATAGGTAGAGTTATTGAAGCACTAAAAAAATTGAAAACGCATAATTAAATAAATAAATAAATAAACAAGAATCAAGAAGATCTCTAAAGGAAGGGACAGAAATTTTGAGGTTTGTGCATGCTTTGTTCTTTTTTAAACTTTCTAATTTTGATGCACGGATATTTTGGACAGAAGGTGCAAACTATTGTGTGGACGAGGGTCTCACATGAAAACAGCAAAAAATAACATCCTATTTGAAAATTGTTAAGTCGATAAAAAACAACCAGATCGCAGAAATCTTGAATCGATGATCCGATCCGATTCTAAAAAAACAAGAATTAAAACCGGTACTGAATTACCGGTTTTGATATCGGTTCGGTACAAAATCGGTATTGATTTTTTCGGTTCGGTTTTCGATTATACCGCATGGTAATATATATAATTATTAATAATAATTAAATAATTTTTTTTATATATTACTAATTTTTTTAAAAACTAAGAAATCATTAACTATTAATAATAATTAATATATAAAATAAAACTACAAAACATTATTAATATATATAAAAAAAATTATTTAATATATAAAAGTACAATACAGTAACTATTAATTATTAAATTATTAAATTTCGGTATTTCGGTTTTTACCGAATTCAAAAAAGTCATTACCGCTACCGGTACCAAAAAAAACCGGTACCACCGGTACCGGTAAAAAACCAAAAATTTTGAGCACCCCTACCTATTTGTCATTTGCAAAATTTATTAATAGCATTGCCGTTATTTTATGATTTTCCTTTTGTTCACTCGTGAATTACTTTTAAATAGTATTATTTTTTTCTCTTATAAATAAGATGCTTAGTTTTGAATTGAAAATTACACCAGAATCAAAGAATTCTTCTTCTATAATATTGAGCGTATTTCTTTAAAATGTAAGTAAGTTTTGAGTGTAGAAAACAGTAAAAGTTTTCTTCAAGAATATTATCACCCTACCAGTCACAAATACTCTCCTTTTAAGGTAAATGGTATTATTTATTTTATATTCGCTTACGATATTATTTTTCGTATTCGTAAGGAATTTTATTTTCGTTCAATATTCGTAAGGAATATTATTTTCGTTCAATATTCGTAAAGAATATTATATTCGTTCAATTTCGTAAGGAATATTATTTTCGTTCAATAGTCGTAAGGAATATTGTAAGACCCCGAATTTAATGAAATAAAAGTATTCAATTTTTCTATTCAGTAAATGGTTAAATTGATAAAAGTTAAAGTTAAGGGTGATATATGAATTTTTTTTCAAAATATGCAAGTGGTTATAAAGCATTCATTATTGTCGGGAAATATTCGTTTGGTCGTGGAATATTCTTTCTGTCGGAGAATATTAAATGCGGCACAACGAACTATTTGTGGGCTCCATAACGGATAACTCGCTTTCAAGAAAAAACGACAAAATTGAATAATGGCGTAGTTATTCTGAATTAACATTGTTGGAATACCCGTTGGTTAAAATACGATGTCTGGCGTGGTTGCACGAAAGTAGCACACATTGTTACGATGTGATTGTGAATTATTGATTCTTACGTAAAAAGCACTACTCAATAATGGTTACGATAATTACTTGTTCAAATTTTATTTTATTGATTCATAATTGATGCGTTGATATTTTATATTATTATTGTTTAATAATTGTCCAACGCATATCTCCATTATCGGATCAATAATTCATATTATTTGAATAATATTATTAGATAATATTATTAGCAATGTCTAGAAAGTTACATCGAGGAGAGGTTTGGTCACCTAATTGCGGCGCCAAGATGAGGAGAAATCCTTATCGGAAAGCTCCCTCTTTCCTGGGAATTGCCTGGTTGTCATTATTGTGATTCTGTAATATTATTTGAAAATAATTAATTATTGATTTATATGATAAGAAAATATTTATTTGATGCGGATATAAATGATGGATTTATTTATGTGGTTATAAATGAAGGAGTTAATGTTGAGGTGTTTTATTAGTATTTTGTCGGATTGGAGGTATTAAAAGATCAAATTGGTGTTATTACAGCTTTATTGTGTGAGTTATAATATTTAATCCGATCGTTGGATCGTTGTAATTTTTGGATATGTTATACATATATAAGTTGAGTATATGTCCACAAATTTTGAACCGTTAAAAATGAGCGTATAATTTGTTATGAATTTTAAGAGGTGACTGATTCAGAAATTAGGTTATAAATGATTTTGGTGGAAAATTCTAGATTTGGTGGGCCCCACTTTTGGTTGGTGAGAAATGTGCTCAATTGAATTTTCAAATGTGGTGGATGGGAATAGTAGCGAGTAAAACCATCGAGTTGCGAGTTAAGTCTGCCTTTGGTGTCTAACATTTTCCTATAAATGAGGCTAAGTTAAAATTAAAAATCACACTAGAAACAAGTTTTCTCTCTTCTCTCTCTAGATTATCAAGTGTATTTTGTGAGTATTTAGATACTTGGTGAGTTCTTTATTCTTGATTGCAAGTTTCCTTGATGTCATATCAGATATCCAAATCCAGTCTTTCTTTCTTTTGAGATGTGGAATTATGTAAGGGATAGTAAGGGATGGTAAGGAATGCTATTTTCTTCGTAAAATGATATTATTTCTTTCAATATCATTATACCAAAAATATTGATATGAATATTATTGTGGAATTTTTACCTTTTTGAGTCGGGATTACTATTCACGTATACGGCATTATTCACGTATCACGTGATTCACATATATACCTTTATATTCACGTGATACGAGATTATTCACATATACGGCACTATTCATGTATATGACATTATTTACGTATACGGTACTATATACAAATACGGAGTACTATTCATGAGTTACTATTCACGAGTTACTATTCACGAGTACTATTCACGATAAAATTGGTTTCTTTTTCTGACCAAATTATCGTTGATTTATGAATCTTACTCTTGAAATTAAATTCATGTTTTGATGATATTATTTTTATTATCATATATAACATTTTTATAATCCTGGTGAAGAAATTTCTCTTTGACTTGAGTGTAAAGATGGGTAGATTATTGGTATGATCATGACTATGGGTTCTCTTTGGCCAGTAGTGCAAAGATGAATTGTGACTAGTATGATCATGACCAATGAATTTACAATTGAATATTTTTAGCTTAAGTGCAAAGGCGAATTGATCAACATGGTTATAATTATGATTTATATAGATTTTGAAATGATTATATATTTCTTTGAGATGTGAATATCTTTGGCCCGTGGTCTGAAAAGATGAATTATTATTGAATATCTTTGGCACAGAGTGCAAAGACGACTGTTGAATATCTTTGGCTCGTAATGCAAAGATGACTGTTGTTGAATATCTTTGGCTGTGTGTGCAAAGATGACTTGTTGATGAATATCTTTGGCCGTAGTGCAAAAAATAAATTTATTAGTATGATTATGAACATGAATCGTGATTTTGTATAACCATGATCTTTGATGTTTCAGGTGATGAAAATTATCTTTGTCCTGGATGAGAAAAGGAATTTAGAACTACAATTACGATTATGAGTTATACATGTGATTATGGAAAGGAATTGTTGATTGATGTTACAGGAAAAAAACATTGTTGGTGGACTTTTAACATAGAGAAAATAATAGATTTTATGGTCTATTTGATTCTTCTAATGGATTGCTTCGTTCATTGAACTATGGTTGAAAAGTTTTATCATCTACCATATGTTCTAAATCTCTGATTTATTACTGATAAAGGCTATTGATAATTTAATTATCTTTAGTCATGATATTCTTTACTGAGCTAGTTGTGCTCACCCTTTTGATTCACAATTCCTTTTCAGGTAATAAAAGTGTAGCTGGGTTGAGCGGGGGATAACAGGGGAATAGAACGGTGGTCTATAGCTGTTGAGGGTGAGGTGAACTCAACTTTGGAAGGGTGTTTTGCCACTATCGTACAAGATGTCTAATGACATACAACCTCGTGTCATCATAAGACATGGTTGTGCTCATCCACTTGCTGAGTATATCTACGAGCACTACCTATATAATCTTGGTGTTTGTTTGAAGTATAATTCTCAATTAGAGACAGTGGAGATAATGATATGTTAAGAGAAGACTTACCATTGGGAATAATATGATAGTAATCTTCTCATTTTTCTTTGGGGTCTATTGGGTCAACCAAGGATAATTCTGTGGCCATATGATATCTATCATAACTTAGAAGCATGGCCTCCCATGTACGAAGGTTTCCTTGAGCACTTCCCAAAGATTCTAATTTTTAAAACAGTTTTTGACTATACCTTTATGTAAGGTATCATCGAGAGACGCCCCATCCTCACCATTGGGACACGTGTCACAGTTGGTATATATTTGTATCCAAACTCACAGCATATGTGTTGTGGTATTTTGCACAATAATTGTTGTAATAAAGTTGTAGTTATTTTCTGTACCATGATTTTGGCGACTCAGAATAGGTTGGATGGAATGGACCTGTTTTGGGGTTGTCACAAATATTATTTTTGTTCAATATTCGTATGAAATAATATTTTCTTCCATACTCTGTAGTATATAAGTAATATTATTTCATTTCAGATTCCGAATTCTACACTCATTTTGTTAAGTATTACTTCTATACTCCTTGAAATTAGTAGAATATCCTTGAAATTTGCGTTTCATCTAGTATCGTTTCACAAAGATATTTTTTTGAACATTCTTGTTAAATTTTGATATTTTCATGTCGGGGTACTATTCACGAAGTACTATTCACGGGGTACTAGTCACTCGGGTACTATTCGTCCGGGGTACTATTAATGACAAAAATTAATTTCTTTTCTGTCCAATTTATTTTTGATACAATATTATTCTTGAATTTTACTCTACAATGCAGTATCATGTTGATAATTTAGACATTATTAAATTCTGGATAAATTGAATTATAAATATTTAAAATTTATCATTTGTTTTCATTTAATTGAATTCTTATATCATTTTCATCATCCTCATGCTTATAGTGTGATGAAAGTCATATTTGGCCCGTAGTGCATAGATAAACTATGGATTGATATGATTATGATCACGGATTATTCGGTATAATCATGACCTGTAATATTACAAATGATGTGGTAAAAGTCCTCATTGACCCGTAGTGCATTGATGGACAGTTGTTGGCATGATCATGACCATTGGTGATAATACGAATATCCTTTGTCCGTAGTGCATGGATAATTTGTGGATGTGATACTAATAAATATCTTTGACCTGTAGTGCATGGATAATTCAGTGATGTGGATTATTTATTGAGTTGAGTCTCAGCGATAAAATTGATGATAAATTTTTAAAATCATAAAAGATAGTAGATATCATGCTCTACTTGACTCTTCCAATGGATTGCTTGTTCCACTGCAGTTAAACTTGTTATTTATTGTATTCTATCAGTTTAACACTGTTGAAGGCTAATGATAATTTATTCTGCATTATCTTAGTCATAATATTTCTTACCGGGCTAGTTGAGCTCACCCTTTTGCTTTCATTGTTCTCTT
The DNA here is from genome assembly GCA_020205615.1 of Panax quinquefolius. NCBI lineage: Eukaryota > Viridiplantae > Streptophyta > Magnoliopsida > Apiales > Araliaceae > Panax > Panax quinquefolius. The sequence goes on from CM035162.1 coordinate 28,753,824, forward strand.
CAGGAAATGAGAACGTAGTCGGGACTAGTCGAGAAATGGAGTGACGGTCCGAGATGGTGGCTGTAATAGTCCTCACAATTTTATAAAATAGTGTGATAATAAATGTAATTAGGACTCCATTTGAGTTTGGATATTGTCTATGAGACAATATTCATGTAAAAACTCTCAACTACGCTTTTGTCGTATTGTATAAATGAAGTTGGTATTTAAATTTTGTACTATGTATATATTTGACGACTCAGAATGAGTGATATATACATATTTTGGAGACGTCACACACACACACAGAGCCTTTCAGGTGCGGGTGATCCGCATGTGGACCACCTATAACGACAGACCGAGCAACGATTCGGTCCGTCGCAATAGAAAAGAAAATTGTCGCCATAGTTATTTATGTGCTATGGCGACAATTCGATCTGTCGCCATATTTATGACGATGATTTTATTTTCGATAGTAACGGATCGAACCGTCGTCCAGTTCGTCGCTATAAATAGTCCGCATGCGGATCACCCGTACTAAAAACGGACTATATATATATATATATATATATATATATATATATATATGACGATGATTTTCTTTTCTATAGTAACGGATCGAACCGTCGTCCAGTTCGTCGCTATAAATAGTCCGCATGCGGACCACCCGTCTTAAAAGCGGACTATATATATATATATATATATATATATATATATATATATATATATATATATATACTAAACATGAACAAGTCTTAATTCCATTAAGAATATAATTCACACAAAAAATATAATAAAATAAAATAAAGCAAACTAAGATTATTTTGCCATGGTATAACTTGAAAATTTGATGCGACTATTTCAGTCTATTAAGAATGTTGGTTTCAATCAATAAAATATCAAATATTGAAAGGGCAACCGAATAGCACAAAAAAATAAAAATACTAGTATATATATGTTAAACGGGTTAAATGCTTTCTAGGTCACTGTATTATAGATCAACTTACAAATGGGTCACTAAACATTTTTTTCTTACAGTTAACTCACTAAACTTTAGTTTACTAACAAAAAGTTACAAAAATCGTTAAGCCAAGGTTGACTTAACGGAAAGTGATGATGTGGCAACTGACTTGTAAAACCCCAACTTTTTGAATAAAGATGAATTTTCTATAAATATTATTTTTGAATATTATGGAGTGAAATTGATATAATAGTTATGGGTAATATTTATAAATTTTGCAAAAGTACGTGAAGTTGTTATATAATATTCGATTGGTGGGAATATTCGTTTTAACAGGGAATATTAGTACAACTAAGCACAATCATTGGTGGACCCTACATTAACGGAATTATTGTCGGATTGAGAAAACGCAAAAAAATACTTTATGAAAATAACGGCAAAAAGTTTTACCGTTAATCTGTTGAAACACCCTTGTTAAAAAAGAATGCGATGTCTGGCGTGGTTGCGTAGTAGCACACGGTATTAATTATTGATGCTTAAGTGATAAGTCACTCGGTTTTGTTGGTATTATTAATGTAATAATACGAGAAAATTTTTTATATAAAATGAATACTTTTATAAAGTTATTCTATAAATAGAATATATTATATTCTATTATGCGTAGTGTTGCGTAAGTGTCTGCATAGTGTTTTTGCATAGTAAAATCTTTTTATATAAAAATGTAATACTTTTATAAAGCTATCTGCTTTTATTAGACAATAATTAAAATATATTATATTTTATTATGCATAGTGTTTGCATAGTGCTCGTGCATAGTGTTTTGCATAGTAAAATCTTTTATAAAGTTATTCGTTTTATTAGATTATAAATAGAATATATTATATTTTATTTTGCTTTAAATATGGACCGTCAGATTAAAGTAAATCAATCTCTACTGTTCATGAGTTAGTTACTATGCATTCCATTTTCTATAAATAGAAGCTCATTCATTCATTATTTTCTTACGAATTCATTGAAACTCTGAGAGAGAAGAAGAAAGTATTCTGCTTTACTTCACAACTTATATATCCAAACTCTTTCTCCTTGGGTAGGGAATATTATTTGTTGTATTAAGTAAGGGGTGTTATTCTTTCTTATTCATGAAGAGAACTGTTGTTATTCCATTGCTTATTATTACATTGGAATAACTTTTGTATACGCTATCTACTACCCTATACTTGGTGACATTCTTCTATTATTCTCATTGGAACATCCTGCATGCATGTGTTTTACACCGGACTGGTTAAAATCTTTATTATTATTCCGTTGGAACATCCTCATACGTGTGTTTTACACCGGACTTGGTTCCGTCTTTATTATTATTCTGTTGGAACATCACATCTGTGGTGTGTTTTACACCTCGGACTGGTTCCGCCTTTATTATACTGTTGGAACATCCATGGATGCAAAAATTGCCTGACCAGTTCCGTTATTATTATTATCATTGGAATAACTTTGTCTATCAAATACTGCATGCATGGTGATTTCTTTTGTTATTCCATTCTTTATTATACTCAGTTGGTTAAAGTTTCGACTTCTATATTCCATGAAATTAGTAGAATATCATTGATATTTGCGCTTCATTCAGTATCTTTTCATGAAAATATTCTTCTGATCATTCTTGAATTTTACTAATTTGGACGTTAATAATTCCTGGATAAAATAATTCTTGAACTTGTTTTATTGAATTCTTATATCATTGTCATCATCCTCATGTTTATATTTTGTTGAAAGTCATCTGTGACCTGTAGTGCATAGATGGACTTGGTATGATTATGACCACGAATTATTCGGTGTAATCATGACCGTGATGTTACAAATGATGTGGTAAAAGTTCTCATTGGCTCGTAGTGCATTGATGGACAGTTGTTGGCATGATCATGACCATTAATGAATACACAAATATTCTTGGCTGTGTAGTATGGATAATTGTGGTCGTGATACTAAAGAATATCCTTGGCCGTAGTGTAGGGGTGATTCGATGATGTGAAATATTTATTAAGTCGAGTCTCGATGATAATATGATGAAAACCTTTTAAATCATAAAAGATAGTAGATTTTATTTTCTACTTGACTCTTTTAATGGATTGCTTGTTCAAGCTATGAGCTTAAACTTGATATCTATTATATTTTATCAATTTAACATTGTTGGAGACTAATGATAATTTATTCTCGCATTATCTTAGTCATAATATTTCTTACTTAGGCTAGTTGAGCTCACCCTTTCTTTTCTTTCATTTCTCTTCGTGAAATGAGAATATAAATTTGGGACGAGTCGGGGAGCGGAGTGATGGTCCGAGAGGATAACATTAGTAGTCCTCACTATTTTGTGAAATAGTGTGATAATAATTGTAATGAGAACTCCTTTTGAGTTTGTATAATCTCTAGTAGATAATATTTGTATTCAAACTCACAGTTTATGTTTGTACGTATTATACACGACAGGTTGTATTAAGTAAGATTGTATTTGAATTACGATCTAATCTAACGACCCAGATGGGTGATGTATACCTAATTTTGGGGCGTCACATAACTTTTATTATTTTTTTATAAAATGCAATTTTTTTTATAATGCAGTTTTTTTTTTTAAAGCGCTTTTTAATAAAAATAAAAATGCGATTTTTTAATAAAAAAAAAAAATATAGTTTTTTAATAAAAATTAATGATTAATTTTAAAATATTTTTAGTTAAGAGATTTTATATTTTTTTAATTTTAAAATTAAAATATTTTTTAAAATTAATCTGTTAAATTTTTTATTAAAAAATTTGCATATTTTAATTAAAAAAAATGCTTAGAGATTAAAAAGTGCATTTTAAAAAATAGCATTTATATAAAAATAATAATAAAAAAAATTCTTTTTTATTAAAAAAGCATTGTAATTTTAAAAAAGCGCATTTTATTATTAAAAAAGCTACATTTTTTTATTAAAAAAAGGCGCATTTTTTATTTTTATTAAAATATTTTTTTTAAATGCGTTTTAATTTTTTTTAATAAAAAATAAAAAAAAGCGCATTTTTTTATTTTTATTAAAAATAATTATTTTTTTCATTTATTTTCTTGTTTTTTTGGCTAATTTTTATAATTTATATTATACTTTTTAAAATATTTTTTCCATTTTTTTATCAAAATTTTCTTCCAAATCCACATCATCACCGCTTACGTCAAGATATACTAAGCGCCACATAGGCTTTTTTTTAGACAAGTCAGCTGCGACATCATCACTTCCGTTAAGTCAAAATTAACTTAACGATTTTTGTAACGTTTTGTTAGTAAACTAAAGTTCAGTGAGTTGACTGTAAGAAAAAAAAATTCAGTGACCTATTTGTAAGTCGACATATAGTACAATGACCTAGAAAGCATTTAACCCTATGTTAAACAGTTTGCCAAACTTTTGTATGTAATCCGGTATGAAAACTAGCAAGCAAGTTTTGATAAAAGACCATCTAAATAAAATGCAATCAACTTGATTTCTCAAATTCTAACACACACACACACACACACACACACACACACACATATATATATATATATATATATATATATATATATAGAAAAATGATCCATAGCAAATATTTGCTATAGATCAAAATTGGACAAATAACATCATAGCCGTCCATTATATACATTAAGGGATGAGATTTAAAAATTAAACACTCCTTCCGCCAGACGAAATAGCGTGTGATGAAAATCTATAAAGCCCCTCCGCTAGACGAACTAGCGGATCTGAAAAAAACAATTTTCGGACTAAACAATCCCAAGTTGCAGTAACATTCGTCTAATCTTCTTAATAACCGGATGAGCAGCTAATCTTCGTAAGTATTTCTCCAACGCCCCTCTTCTTTGTTCCACAAACTCCTGCTTCTGCATTACTTGACTCTCAACCACACTCTTATCTGGCCGAGGTGGAATAAAAAATCCCCTATAAGCCTCAGCTAATCGATCCGATAGTGTCACTACATCCTTAAACCGCCTATGAACACTAAATTCGGATCCACCATAAATTGGTAAGTTCGTGGTTGACGTAATGAAGTATGTAATATATGTATTTCCTCTGGGAACTAATGAATTCGAAGCTTCTGCCTCTTTCTGCGAATTGGATACAGTAATCTTTAAATACTCTGAGCTCGATCATTGTGATTTGGATAATATCGATCATTAATAATCTATGTAACTTAAAAACGAGATTGACGACCAAAATTGTAGTGTTATAATTGCAGATTTTAAGTAACTTATAAAATAAAATGCAATCAACTTGATTTCTCAAATTCTAACGCACACATTAATTCTAACACACACACACACACACACACACACACACACACACACACATATATATATATATATATATATATATATATATATATATAATCATCTGGCTATTAATAATATATGTAACTTAAAAACGAGATTGGAGACCAAAATTGTAGTGCTATAATTGCAGCTTTTAAGTAACTTATAAATTAAGACGAGAGAATAGCAAGATATTTACTATCAAAAGGTTCAACACTTGGTCGTCTCAGATTGTCGTGACATAGCATTATCCACTTGAAGAGAAGCAATAGGAGATGGTTGCTGGAAAGGCATTTTTTTAATGAAATCGATCTGGGTTGCAATCGGAGAAGAACAACTTGTGGCAATTGAAGGACAAGAGAGAGAAGATCCAAAATAAGAAGGGAATCGATGGTTCAATTCGAAATTTGGGACTTCCTTTGCCATTTGGGACTGAAATGAGATGAGGAAAAAAAATAAGATTTAGGGAGCCATGTTTTAAAAAAAAAATCTCAAAACGACATCGACACCGACTGTGTACATTTCTAACTTGCACAATTGTGCAGCACCATTTTCTCTAATATATATATATATATATATATATATATATATATATATAATAATATGAGAGTACAACACCGTGTAACTTTTAAAGTTACACGGTCTACGATCGTAGAGTGATTTCACTCTACGATCGTAAAGTAGTCCCCAGATAGTAGATCACTCTACGATCGTAAAGTAGTCCCCAGATAGTAGAATGAATTCACTCTACGATCGTAGAGTAGTCCACGATCGTAGAGTGAATTCACAAATCGTGGAGTGACTACTCTACGATCGTAGACCGTGTAACTTTAAAAATTACACGACTGTGTACCTCCATTTTTACCTATATATATATATATATATGCAACATATCACACGAATAAAAAAGTAGAAGCAACAAAGTGAGAACAGATGCGTATAACTCATAAATATCTACCTTACATTTAAATCTAAATCTTCTGCATAGTTTCACACACAATTCCGTACAATCCACTACTAAAACTTGTGTTAAAGACGCAACAAACACAGGCATTATATACATTTTTATTCTAAACACAAGTACCAACTCAGAGCACAGGCTTTGTTATTTGCAGAACAAGTTAATTCGGCAAAAACTCAAAAGTTCAAGCGAAATGACCCACTCATGCACATACATAGGTGAAATTAAGAGCAGGAATTGCTAGAATATCATGGGCGGCACACCTTATTTCTTATCATCGTCGTCGACATCGTCGTATTCTTCATCGGTGTATTCGTCATCAGTGCTTGCATCATAATAATCCTCACCATCGTCATCATCGTAGTCTTCGTTGTCATTTTCTTTTGCCATCAGTTGTTCTTGAATTCGGTCTCTGATAGCAGTTCCCTGAGAAAGAGCAAATTATTATCAGAACTATAAATGGAATCACCTTATTAATTATAGGCATAAGCATGCTTTATGCATTATGTGATCCATTTGTGTGAGTGCTTTGTTTGTTTGTGTGTGTGTGTGTGTGTGAGAGAGAGAGAGAGAGAGAGATCACCATTTTATGGCAGCCTTCTTCAAACATTTCAAGAAAACCCGCAACCATACGATCAGCATTCTCCACCCACATATTATGATTTTTTGCGACCGTTTGCATCTGCAACATCAAAGTCCAGAGGCATACCAATTGAATTATTGCTTATCGATCAGCTATTCATCTAACTATGGCACATCTTCAATTACAAGGGATAAATTTTTAAATTTTCTTTTCATCAATGCCCTCGCAATCTGAATGTTATATGTAGGTCTATAGCTTTGTAAAGAAAGGATAATATGGAAACATTCAATGTAAAGTTCCACGATTTAAGTCTGCTGTTAGGTGGATTCAGAAATGCCTCGTGTAGGTTAGGTAGAGTTACCAACTTCTACTTTTCCCCCTTTTTTAAATATGTAACATCAGTACCTTCTCTTCCACTTTCTCTTGTTGTTTCTTCACTTCTTCACGCAGCTTTTTTAACCCCATGTTCACTCTCAACCTCTTTTCCTGATAGAAAGTAATAAAGATTAAATGATTTTTCTTTCTGAAGAAGATTATAAGAAATTACCTGAAGGAAAATATACGCCAAAAAAAATTAATTTGATGGTCACTCAAAGAAGAGGACATGCCTTCACATAGCTAACACCTAGGTCCTTTCTTGAGTATCCCCGATCTAAGTTACGCATCACATACTCGTTGTAATCTTTGACAATTCTCATTATTATATCTGATGTAGAGATCCCTTCAGTCCGTTTAGTCTCCTTAAATTTTCCGATGGACTTGACCTACATTGAGAAATTTATGTAAAATGTCTATATTCAAATAATTCCAGTCATCTATCAAAGATAAGGAGGCAAACAAAAAAAGTGAAAATTTCAAGGCCAAAAGCAAGTGAACTAAAAGTTGGGACAGAATTCCAACTAGCAGGCAAGTGTATCAGTAAACAACCAAAGTCCCAGATCAAACAAGAAGAAACACAAATTTAGCGGCAGAAGAAGAGGAAAGTAAATAGATAGAAGACATCAGATGTTAAAGAATGCACACAATCACAATATCACATATGATATAACTTTAACTTACAAATTCATACACATCATTGCCCACCCCACTTGCATCAGCATAACTGGAAATTAAGTCAAAATAAGAAACAATTAGCACAAGCAGAGACATAATCAACTAAAAACAGCATTGAAAATATTAATTGTTATTGTCCAAAATACACATTTAGGTGTCTGGTTACAATGTAGGGAAAAATTATTCAATCTCCAAACCATCAAAGGTTCAGTATTTCATACTCAAATGTTTTGCCCTTATTGAAACCAAGCTGGGCCCGTTGCTCCGATGAATCATAGAAAAGATGATTTATGGATTGCTACTCCATGAGTTTGCCTTTGTAGTTTGTAGCATGTATCTACTACCTTTTGCTGCTCCTTGTTGTGCTATATAGAGAGAATTACTTTGTCTCGGAGATGAGTGGGATGCATTGAGTTGTATAAATGTTTCTGTTATACCTATGTTGCCATTTGTATATCTCGTGTGTACATGAATCACGATCTATAATGACACTTTTAATAGAAGATTTAACCATCCAAGACTCCGAGAGGTCCAAATAAAAGCAATTAGATCCACTTCCCCCATTCAAACCAAAGGTTAATCAGTATACAATAGATGCAAAGTAACGAGTACACTTAGTAAACAAATGCATACCTTATTCCATACACATAGTTAAATAGTCAAGACTCAAGAGGTATAGCAAGTTAGTCCATATTTCGACCACTAAAACCTTTTATTGAAAGGTTCAAGAATTCAAGCCTTTACCACTCAATGACAGATTCTATGAAAATTTTAAATTCTTCTGATGTGTATCCCGGAGTTTAAAGTTGATGAAAACACAATACCCTGGCCATTTACGGAACCATGTGGATTAGGTAGGTACCAGAGAACTTTACTACATATTGGATATTTGGATACTAACATGTAAATCAGTTCCGATCTCACAAAAGTACACAAGTGATAAAAACGCATCACTAAACTGAAGAATGAAGCCGAACATACAACTAACTAATTGACAAGAGCCTCAGCCTATGCTATATACATGATCAAAACGAAACCAAAATGCTCATATTTCAAAGTCATTGACGCATATTACAATTAGGATCATGGAAACACAACTAAGTCAAGAAAACAAAGCTCTGGTGAGAAAGAAAAGGAAAAGTTCATACCCGATTATGTTGCAAAGGAACCCAAGCCAAAATGCCTGAACAAAGCTTCAATACTACCCCCATCCACTGCACACACACACACACACACACACACACACACACACACACACCCCCCCCCCAAAAAAAAAAAAAAAAAAAAAAAAAAATGCCAGCAATAAAACCCAAAGAAAACAAATTGAAGTCCATATTCTTGGCCACTCAATAACTAATCCAAAATAAACAGAAAAGAGGTATCAAGGCTCATGAGGTCATGCACAAGGAGTTTAAATTAACCAAAAAATTATCTAATTCCTGTTAGTTTGACAAACTTTAAATGTGGGATGATCCAAAGCGATTGAATAACTTTTAGATTTTCCCTGAATTCTATATTTGAAATGGCAAAAAATGCATATATTTTATTCCAATCGAGTAGTAGTTCCAAATGGGGTTAATAAGTTAAACTTCCATCTGATATTCCCTACAAACCTACCCTTATCATATAAATAAAACATTAGGCATGCTGTGAGTGTTCTCCTTCTGTTCCATGCACCTAAAGATATCTATGTTCCACAAAACACTGTGACAGCCTATCAGAATTTTGAATATTTAAACCAGTAAAGAAACCATACTTAATCATATCGATACCTCCAAATGCAAAAAGTATGAGTAACCAGTCATCAAGGAAGGTAGCAAAGTAGAATTCTAATAATCACTAACAAGTCTTAAAGCTTTTGGATGGGAAGGGGCGATTAAACAATAACTTTAATTACCAAAGAGAACATGCATCACTGTTGAAACAAAAACCACATTCTAAATTACTTTTTTCTTCCTTTTTTGCAGTTGAGAATTATTTCAAATACTTGCCAAAAAATTTCTTTCAAACAGGGGATAGATGTACCCAGAGTCGTCATTGTCTCTAGCCTTATATAGATACCCTTATATTTCAATCAAGCTTTCCCTAGGCGGCATTGCCACAACCGTGGGTTACTATGGCCTGCCCTGTAATTAATTCTTTAACTCGAAGAGTCTTTTCTGCCTTTTTTGCCATTAAATATCAGTATCATTGCATCCTCCAATTTGCAATTGCCTATTGACTAGCCTCCATTATTCCTCAGAATTAACATGGGTAGCACCAACAACATTTACCCACATAATACAATCAATTATCACTTGAAATATCAAATCCGCTAAAAGAAGGTCCAAATTGTAAGTCAAAGAAAGTTGGCCAAACCTTTTACCATACAAGCATAGCAGAAGCTTCATTTTAATAACTATTAAAACTGTATCCTCTATTGTTCTTCAAATAAGCCAAAATGTTCACGGGTAATCATCAAAATACTTCAAGCTTCTTGTGTAATTGTCAGTTCTACCCAATAACTCTATTTATTTTCCTAACCTCATCCCCCGATTCACCCACAGGGTTAACCTTTCAAGGAAGCCTACCTTTCACTGTATTGAACTCTTTTGATTCATTATTCATCTTATGTAAGAGAACCAAATAAGAAGTGTACTTACTACATTACTAGAAAAACAGGGAAATTGATCAATCTAGCTACTAACATCAAGCTTTTTTGGACTTCACATTCTACCACCAGACTTTTTCCTTTCACAAATAGTGGGAGGAGGGGCAGGGGGAAGTGGAGGGGGAGGGGAGGAGGAGTTACAATCCAAAAGTAGTTTTGGGCAGGTTAACCTTACGGAAGAGAGTCGTGTGCCACGTAATCAATCTGATGTTTGTCAAGGAACTCTACTGTAACCACCCAAGGTGCGTCAGGAATAACTTCATCTACCCACCTGAATTATAGGGAGTACAAAGAAAATCTAAAATCTTAATACAATTGAATCGGGAAAAAAAATTAGCTTACCAAACTTTTAAGCAGCAACTGAAACTTAAAATTTAGATCAACAAGTAATACACGACTCAATGACCTTTTTGAAAGGAAAAAACATGAGTCAATACAAATATCAGTCTAACTTACATTCCTTTAAAGCCACTAAAATAGAAGTAACATTGTACAAAATAAAAAATCTTCAATAAATTCTCAAAATGATGTCGGGACTTATTATTTGTCCCCCTTTACTCGCAAAGATTTTTTATTGGATTCAATACCAAAAAAAGTTTCAATAACAGCAATATCCTTAAAAGCATAACATAATAATAGCAGGATTGTCTATACCTCGGAAAGATAGCCGGATATTATGGGCATCCTTTAAAACACTAATCACAAAATTAGGCATTAAAAATAAAACTTACTTGCAGTGGCGAAGAGATTCATAGCGCTCCTTGTCATTCATGACAGTTTTGCCCTTGAATTTGTGGGTAACCTCATCGTTGCAGCATCCAACAAGTAGATAAGTATTTGGAAACCTATATTTCACACATTGATAAAATTATGGTGTTGAGAAATGCATATACTTACTGGTAGAATATAAATGTAAACATTCGACAAAGTATGACCACCAACATAACTAAATAAATCATTAATTAATACTACAGAAGTGCAAATTGAATTACAGAACAAACTTAAAGGTAGAAACTACCCAATCTTATTAAACTATAAAATGTTTTCGGTTATCAAATTTTAATAAATATTTCCAACACAAACTTCCACAATAATACAAATGAAAACAAAATTTCTGGTTCTCCACTAGTAGTATTTAACTCAAATAGTGAAAGAGAAAGCTATCATGCCCAGCTAAGTTAATAAAGGTTAAATCCTTGAATTCTGATGCAAAATAAATCATGTTATAACCTGCACTACAGCTGAAACCAATTCATTTAACTATGGCCAAACCTAAAACAGTTACAATATAAACGGAGAAAAATAAAACTTTTTACATATGTATACAATCTATACCAGTAAACCAATAAAGCAACAAAAAGAATTAACATCCAAATACAATTCCTTATAAACCCAGAACATGTTTTTAGCATATAAACAATTAAAAACAAGAAATCACCCAAAAAGAAGAAAATTCATACCTAATGGATAGTGAATTGAAAACATTCATAAATATAAAATTGGGAAATGCCCCAATTCAAATGGTACAAATATAAGTACAGGGTGTGTTCCTGTGTGTTTGAAAAAAGAAGGACAATTACGATTTCTTAGCTTGTTCAAGGGAACGGGCATGACCGAAATGGAAGAGGTCGTATATACCGTCTGCATACACCCGGACCGGTCGGTCTGTTGGCGGTTCATTCATTTTATAGCCGCTCTTACTCCTCCCTTCTTCACCCTCCATTTTCTCTCTCCAAATTTTTCTTTGTGCAGTGCTGAATGATTTCAAATGGTAAAGGAGCCCCTCTTCCCCTTCTAACACAGGCTCAAAAAGCCTTACCAGTATTTAGCAAAAAAAATAAAACAGTCTGGCCCCTCCCTAAATTGATTAAATTATTCTTAGTTTTGTTGTTTTTTAGAATATGCTAGTATTTTCTAATGGTCATATATTTTAATATTTACTTGTGTTTTATATTCTAAAATAGTTATCCAGTTTCTTCTTTTAGATATCTCTAATATTTTATAAAAAATTTATATTACAACAAAAGTATGTTATATATTTTTATATTAATTTACATAATATTTTTAATTGCAAAATTGGGTGTATTTTTTTTGAATTGTCATTTTTAATGTATTCACACATTCTCATGGAGGTCCCTCCAATGGAATAATGAAGGTGAAAAGAAACCAATCAATCATGAATTAATTGTCTATGACTTTTTGGAGGTGTCAATTTGAAATGACAACTTTATAACAAATTATGTAATAAGTATTAAAATATTTTTTTCTTATTGAACTAAATCTCAATTTAAATTTATACCATTGAATTGATTTATTTTTTTTGATCAACTCATTAATCTGTAACTTTTTATAAAATATTAGGAAAATTATTTATTTTGTTAAAATATTAACGGTAAATCTATGTCTCAAATGTATGATATATTGACAAAGAGAGAAGTTGAGTTGAATAATTAATTATACTCAATTCTACACTAAATAATTAGACAAAATATAAAATAAATTAATATACATAACAAATAATTAAATTAATTAACAAATAATAAAACAAACAACTTAAAGTAAAATAATTAAACAAACTAAACAAATATTACAATTCAAACAGACCCACAAACCCTACAAATTAAAAACTCATGTACCCAGATCAACTAATAAATTGAACCGAAACAAGAGTAATTTTAATTGGCATGCAGTTCTGATTCATCATGGGTATATTGTCCCAAAATACAGGTTCAGCTTGTTTGATAAAAATGAATAAAATAATTTTAAATGTTTAAGTAGTATGAATGAAACAAAATTTCGAATACTAAATAAAAAAAATTGTTCAATAATTAACATATATAAAATATCTGAATAACATATTTTTATTATTTTATCCCACTGAAAAAATTTAAAATTGTTGTAAATTTATTTAATATTACTTAATATAATAGTTACTATTGTAAAAAAATTAAATATAAAATACTTCATTCTAGTCATTCAGTCAAAAAAATTACATTAGCCATTCAGTCCAAAAATCTAACCAATTCAGTCATTCAAATAATTTTTATTCAAAACAAACACACTGAATAATTGACAGATTCAGACATTCAGTCATTCAACTCTAACCAAACATCTCGTCTTCAATTTCTTCATCGATACTCATAACCCATGAAGAATCTGAACCACACTAAAATGAGAGATTAATATTGGTTTTGAGAAAGAGGCGAGGAGATGAGGATGGAGGATGGAGGATGGCAACGCCTTTTCTATTGCACATTTCCAACAAATTGGACACATCATTCGCAGTGGCTCTGTCCATTATGATGACCAAATTCACCATGGATTTTCAAATTTCTTCATAAACCCAACATTTGAAATCAAAATTTAGAAAAGGAAAAAAAAAATCTCGTTAAGTTGTGTTTTTGAATTAGAGGTAACTATGATAATATGAAAATATTTGAGATTTTTTATATGAATAAGATGAAGGTGAGTCAACACACTAACACTTGGGTGAGTTAACTCAAATGAATCTCATTTTTTTCTCTTTCATAGTCAAAAACGGAAATGATTAGCATGAAATTTATTTTTGAGTAAGTTGGTCGATTCGATGCAATAGAGTCTTAACACGCTGACGAGGTTACATGTGTGTCAACGTTCTTATTAAATTAAATCGATTAACTTATTACTTACCAAACAAATAAACTTCATGCTAACCGGATCTATCAAAAACCATATCAACTTTCTCTTTCTTCAACCAGTGACCACCTTAGCTTTCTTTCTCCTTCGTGGTGCATATCTGTATTTTTTTTTGGTTAAAAGTCAAACTTTCTTAATAGTTTTTGTAATGTTTTAAAAAAATAAATTAATTTAGTGAGTCGATTGTAAAAAAAAATTATTTAAAAAAATCAATTTAATGATACAGATATAAATTGAATTCGAGTTTTATGGAGAAAATTTGATTTAACCCAACTATATGGAGGGGGTGGGGGGGGGGGTGGGGGTGGGGGAGGGGGGGAGGGAAGCGATTAATATATAAAAGAAAAAAATTGTTTAAAAAAAGAGTTTCTTTTATTTATTAATAATGATATAAAATGACAAGATATACAGAAATCTATCATCATGTCATCTCAGCTAACAATTTTATATTTAATGATAAATATGGAATAAAATATACTATTAATATTTGTAAATTCACAGAGGAAGTAAAGAAAAGAATAAAAATTTAATTTATAATATAAAAGAATTGAATAGAAAACTGGTATACTTTCATATTGTTACCGAGTTCATAAAGGAGAAAAATAAACTTAAGATTTACATTTAAATTATTAATTAACCCTAATTTTAATTTTTTTTGTTTATAATATAGAAGGTGTGATAGAAATCATAAAAAAAATTATTTATATTATTTAGTTTCTGTCCAACTCCCTCAATTTTGATTTTGCAAGAGAAGTAGCCAATTTACCATCCATTTCTTTTCTGTTCATTAAAAACCTTTTAATATTGGGAAAAAAAACTTTAATTTTTGCCCATTTTTTTTCTTTTATAAAATTAGCTGAAAACACTATCCTCTTTTCTTTTCCCAGGCATGAGGGAGAGTACAGGTTTTTTGGAGCAGTGGAACTTGGACTTTTAAAGCTTGTTGCCATTAAAGATCCTCTTATAGTCCCACTTAACTAGAAAATGGCTAAAATGTTCAGTTCAGCTAATTCCTATTTCATTGCTTGCTTGCTTGCATGCAATGGCAGGGCCACTCATTTTCCTTCCATCTAATCTTCTTCTTTACCTGATATCCAACAAACTGCAACAGAATATAGTGATACTTATGCTGCCTAGTGCCTTCACAATTCTTTCTTTTTCTCATCAGATACAAGAACTTTCTCGGTTCATATATCAATAAATGTATTCTATAAGTTATCAAAAAGAAGAGGGGGGGGGATCATGTATTCCCTTATCATAGACAGGACTGAGCTTGTAGAACACTAACGAGCTCTGAATAATGGCACACCTAAAATCTAATTCTCATCTTGAGCCAACAGATTATGCTCTTTAGGCGGTCCTGAGGTTTTAGGGTATCGACCATATGAACGCTTATCAGGTTTTGCGATTTCCACATGTATCACTCTGCCGTCAACATACTACCAGAAAAGAAAATGATATGAGTTTACTAAATTGTACTCTACACTCTGGAACCAAAATCAAGAAATGGTAAAACTAAAACCTTTCGATCCATGCTTTCTAGAGCTTGCAAGGCTGCCTCTTGACTATTATATTGGATAAACGCATACCCTTTTGATTTCTTTCTGGCTTCATCTTTAACAAGCTTAACTGCCAACCAATAAAGATATAATATCAGCTTCTTTCGTATGCTTCTGAATATCAATGAAGTAATACGAGATGCATACCTTCAGAAATTTTGCCAAAATTCGAAAATTCCTTCTGCAAACAACTTTCAGTAGTAGAATATGATAAATCTGCAGTTTATAATCCACATATAGAGCTTACATGTAGTTTATAAAAGTGGGGGAGAAAAGAAGAAGACAAAAGACTGAGACTAAAGGAGAATTAATTTATGGGGTGAATATTGCATATGGCCTGAAAAATGCACTGAATCCGCAGTACTTAAAAATTCCATTGTCTGTCCTAGCAACCAAAATGAATTCATTCACTTTCCAAAAATGAAGTTATTCCTCGTATGGAACTGTTTCCGTAAAATGTCTCTTTTAACTTCAATAAAAGAAAAGGATTTGAAGACGCTCTTATTTCTTTCGAAACCATTCACGATCATTTGGTTAACAACCCTAATAAAAAGTTTTCAAATAAGAAGACGAAAGAATCTTATTCCTTAGGAATGTGTCCTATTTATCCAGTACAATAATAAATATTAATATTATTCCTTAAATGTTCAAACCACACAAGCACAACTAGCAAGTTAGTAAGGATCAATTTTAGGGGAGTAATCCAAAAACATCGACTCCAACTTCATCATGACATATTCTCTCTCCTTTTTAAAGATAAGAGAAGATTTTACTAGAAAGAAGGGCAAGTACATAAGGAAAGAAAGATGCGAGACTCTGCAAGTAAAACAGCCACAGCAAAAGAAACAAATACAGAATTATAGTGCAGGACTCCCTCCAATGCCTATGAAAATCAGATAAAGTTACCGCAAAATGCACCCATGGCAAAATTCAACAGACACAAGAGTAGAGACCTTGTTCTATGACAAATGAAGGGTCAAGAGCATACTCATCACCAAATACTGTCAGCATCCTATCTCCCCTCAAAACCTTGCCCTCAACCATCCTATGAGTCAACCCAGAAAACTCCTCAAACACTTCAAGTAAGGAACACTAAACCTACCATGCTACCAGAAAGTAAATGAACAAGTGAGAAATAGTCTCACATGCTTGCATACAGATATCTTTTATCTCAATAAAGCCACGTGGCCAACATTTAGTACACCTATTTGGGTCATACGTTATGATCATAATAACAATAGTAGATGATGTCTCTCTATGAATGAGAATAAAGCTATACTTTTTCTTCTTTCTTTTTTTACTTAGGATATCAAGAATAAATTTTAGTGTTTCTTGTGAGTTTGATATCAAGAATACATCGCAGTAATATATTTAAGTGAAATCGGGAAGTACACGCTCGAACCTTCGAGCATACCGACACACAAATACATGCACACACACACACACACACACACGAGCGTGTAGACTTAAGCAACAATAATATTTCCATTTTTATTTTATAAATAGCAGTAATGGCAATGAATAGCCATACTTCATTACATGTTTATCAAACATATTCAAACAATAAAGGTACAGAGAAATACAATATATCGCATGAAACACTTGTATGTGGCAAGTGAAATTAAAGGCATTTTCATTACAAAAAAAGTAACAGTAAACAGTAATATAAACGCCTAATTTGCTACAGAAGAGTACATGCTTTGCAGCGAAAACAATAACAAGAGAAAAGATAAACAATCACACGAGAAACAAAAAATTGACGTGGTTCACAAAAAGGCCAACAACAAATCAACTCACTGGTTCATGTATCATAAAGTGTAGGATCCCCTCCTTATATATTGCAATACAAGAAACCCTAATTCACCCTGAAAATACAAAACTAACCCAAAAATTGTACCCAAAGAATCTCACAACACTCTTCTATTCTATCCATATAAATACCAGAATCCTCTTCTTACTATATCTAGCTGGAGAAGCCTTCATTGAAACTACTTGTTCATGATCTCTGCTTGGAACAATGGAAAAAAAAAAATCTACTTCTCTATTTACAACAAAGTTCATGAGACATTACTTAAACCCCATGCAACAATGTTTGAATTATTGTGCAATTCCAATATGAAAGCATGTATATCCTACAAGTCATCCTACAGACATTACTTATGCTGAATTTGATACTTTGAACCATTAGTTGAGAAAAGCTGAAAAGCACAAGTGACCAATAATCTCCCCCTCCGAACACATGAGAACCTACTACGTTACTTCTCACTTGAAGTTCATACCAACAACCTCTCGCAAACTTAAGCTTTTCTCAAGGAACAACCTTTGTCATCATATCAATGAATTTTGATCCATATGAGAGCTTCTCTGGAGTGAGACAGCAAAAAGTGGGTTTAAGTATATTTACCAAAGAAGTAGAGTGAACAATACTCTTTGTGAGTTATTTTGGGTATAATTTTTAGTCCCATACAAGTTCTCTTATATTTTCTCTATTTTGTTATACCTAAAGTTTTACTTAAAACTTGAGATGAAATTTGCATGATCATTATTATAGTGGATATAATTTCGAAAATTTAACCGGTTGTTTTCCTCTTATCTTTTGAGAGGGTTTTTCACATAAATCTTTTTATCCATGTGTTGTTATTACTTTATTATAGTATTATTACTATTATCAATTCTTTTCTTTACACAAAGACTGGTATTGAGATCGAGTCCAAATGTATAAATTATAACAAGCGGGTTAATACTTTTGCATCTTTGTTTGCTGCCTAATAGTTGAGAAACGCGAGATGAAAATCTATACAATATGATGACAAAAGCTGGTATATGAGAAAAGTTTGTGCTTTCAAGAGAGATTGTTAGCATGGACTCCAAGTTAATTCATAGGTCTATGAGTTCGAAAGGGGAGATTGTTGACTACATGCTTTTCTCCATCGAATGAATTTTTGTCTTTTTCCTTGCTCACTAAAAGAATGAAAGTCATTATATTGGCTTGTTAGTCTTGTTAAAGTTCAAAGCTCTGATAACGGCAAAAATAATAACTTTCTTTTAGGTTATACATGATTTCATACTAAAATTGCACAATTTTTTTTTTAAAGATTGTTGCCCAAGATTTATGTATCATGTCTCCTAAACTCTGATATATATAGAGAAGTAAAATTATGTTCCAACACACCAAATACCAAATACCAATTAGAGAGAGCAAGCGGAGACCAAGAACAAGAAGTTCTAGCTAGAGAGCAAGTAGAGGGTTATAATATTTATACTGAATAAATAGTGATAAAATATAAGAGTGTTTATGAGTTCCTTTCAGCACAGTTTTTTGTCCCAAAGAGGATTTTTTGTATTTTTTCTATTGTTATACCTCAAATTTTACACCAAAATTATAACAAAATATTTATATACCCATTTTTATAGTGGAGATAATTTTAGAGTTTGACCCGTGGTTTTTCTTTCTTTCATTTGAGAGTTTTTTTGACCTAAACTTGATGTCCCTGTGTTGATGGTACTCCCTCTATTCCAATAAAGAGTCTCATTCACAAAAAGAGTCCTTTTTACACTGAATAATTTCATTATCAGTTAAAAACAAAAATCCTTAATACTTGCAAATGACTCTTTTTGTTGTACGGAGGGGGGTATTATTTATTCTTAGCACCAAATATTAATACTACACCAAGTTTGATTATAATATGATGGGCATTGATATTGTGTCCAAAAATATCCCAACACCTACAACATGTTCTACTTATTATACATCCTCAAAAAGATTCAATTTTACTAAATTTTAAAAATAAAAACAAACAGAATGTGATAAAAAAAAAATTATAAGAACGAATGTAACCCAATTCCTAGAACATATAATAAATGCATATACAAATAAAATTTACAAGGAAATGAAATCAAATTTGTGCAGAAGTGAAGAACATGAACACACAAGTGTGTACACAGATATACAAGATATGGAGGACTGCACTTACTTCTGACCATGATTTTGCTAGCCAGAGGAAAATCAAAGAAAGATGCTCTGAGGGGTTTTAAGGGTTTTGTGTTTAAATGATTTGGAATAGAAATTGGAGAAGAACTCGACCATAAATTTGTTGCCATGTTCGTAATTCCAACTTCCAAGATTGACATGGAGCAACGAGTATATACAGATGGGGACAGAGAAGTAAGGTGATGTTTGGTTCGGGGGTTAAAGTTATACCGTGTATGAATAGAATGACCACTATGAAGCTAGCTATCCGATCTTTTACCTTCTCATTCCATAAGTTGGGTTGAAGGTAAAGATTGGGCTACCCAAGTGATGACAAGGCAGAATTTAACTTGTTTCATTGGGGGATGAGTTGGGCTTGGGTCACTATCTTGGGCCACAAAGTTTTCAAATTATGCCTAACTTTATGCTTGGATTGAATGAATAAAATGGAAGGCAAATTTAAGGAATTTTAAGATATGATTTTTTCAAATTATGCTTTTAAGCTTATGAATAAAATGGAAGGCAAATAGTAAGGAATTTTAAGTTTATGGAGATATAGTTGTGAAGGTGTTGTTATATAATGACAAAATTGTCACATATCCATTTTATTAGAATGGATTTTATTCCATCTGCTCTACATGGAATAAAAAAGTACAAGAGATGGAATGAATTTTCATTCCATTGAAATGATTTATCTTCCAAAATGATCATCAAATACACTACTTTTATTGCATTCGTTCTTCTATTTCATTACTTCAATCCAAACGTCTATTATTTATTAATTTTTATAATGCACCATGCATGCATTGGGCCTTGGGGATGGTTTGGATGGGATGGATAATCAATTAATAAAGCACCAATTAATATTCTGTTCTAATTAATTATGAAAACAAAAGCAATCCTTATTCCCAGCTACCACTATGCATGCAATGCATTGTCACTCACAAGTCCAGCTCTTTGATCTTGACCAGATTTATATAAGGTCCCCGGCCTATATATGAATAAATTAACGGAGCAGAGTTTTAACATGACTACTAATTAAAATTGATTAATAGTTAAACCTCTTCAGTCTTTTTCTTTCTACTATTTTTTTTTTATTTTCCCACCTACTTGAAATATTCATGAATCATGCAGAAAGTTAGCTGAAGCTTCCATTTTGTGAGGAGGCCAATTTGGAATTGAATACCTAATTAATTCAAACTTGACATTACATAAACTATTTTCATGTGCTCATCACTAAATAATTATTATTGCAGTATATATATATATATATATATATATATATATATATCATCACTTAGCACTATTGCTAGTTCATATAAAGTCTCTAAATTTGGGCTTCTTAATTAATTTTATATGTCCTTTAATTTCCAAGCTACAAAATCCATGACTGGGAAGTGACTTGGTATATATATATATATATATATATATATATATATATATATATATATATGAATTTTAATTGGTTTAAAAGGTTTTTTGGTATGCGAATTTAAATGAAATTTGTTTTTTTTTTTGAAAAAAAAATTTGTGACTAATCATAGATATATTTGATCCAAAACATCAACACATTCATTAATTATTGCCATGAGGCTAACTATAAAAGGTTTTCTTACACTTGTTGAATATAGGCATAAAATGTCAGCTATCTAGCTAGTTAAAGCTATACAGTATACAGCCCAGGCCAGGCCAACTTACCAAGAATTTGTTAGGAAAGTTCCTTCCTGGTACTACGAAGAACCAAATATATACAAAAATTTTGAACTCCCTTGAATCACTGAAAGTAACACTCAAATATTTATATATATACATGGAAATAACACACACACACACACACACACAAACATATATATATATATATATATATATATATATATATATATATATATATATATATTTCATGGCTTGATATATATTTCTTCTCAAAGAACCTAAAATGGAAAAATAAAATGTATATTAATAGTTTAATACCATTGAAGAGAACTCCACATGATTAGAAAAAATTGATTAGAATGCATGTATAGAAGATGTAGTGATTTTTACATCAAAATGCTTAAATATTACTTCTCATAATCAATACTATGATCGAAGCTTTATGGTTTGTTTCTTAATTTCCAATGCAATAAAATAAAAATGATTCATGAAAACAATTAACTAATGTAAAGCTTAATTAATTTCCAGAAGGAAAATCATATATACCACTAGCTTGTTGCTACAATTTCCTTTTTATTGTTTGAACATAGATTAGGTTTTTCAACCTAAATGCATGGGGAAAAAATATTTACATTGCCAGCAGGTGATATATTAACTTTCCACTTACCCTCAAAAGTTTTCTTTAGCAAAATGTAAAAAAAATAAAATTAATTTTCAGATACGCCCGCCCTCAAAAGTAGTAACCATCCTTCCTACTCCCACTGAAAGAAGAAGACTCGTCCATAAGTTCTTGTAGATCAGAAACACCATCTATAGCAAAATCATCCAAATTCCCACTCTGCATGTTACTAGCTGCTTGCTTGGTGTACATTTCTTGATGTTCTTGTTGTTGCTGCTGATTATGCCACTGTTGTTCTTGCTGCTGAGCCGGCTGTGGATTATAAAAACCGCACCCGAAAGGCGCAATTCTTGAAGAAGAACTTGTTCCAAGAACTTGCTGATTATGATGCTCATTTTGGTTCCTTGGCATACCAAAACTAAAGTTGAGTGGACCCTTTTGAGTCCCAAAAGAATTAGAACCTTTATAAGTATTATGGCAGCCAGTGAACTGTTGAACTAGGGATCTAAAGTTGGTGGTGCTAGCATTGAGTAGGGTTGTCGGAGTCCTCCGTGAAGCCCTAGACCGCCGCCGGATCGGCCTTGCCACCGAGCCGCCGCCTTGAGGGTTGAGATGATTAGTGCCACTTAACATAGAAGTTGAGTTGTTTGGGCTTGAAATAGCACTAGTGTTGGTGGTCATGAAGCTTGTGGTCATTATGGTACTAGTGTTGGTTTCGGAGTTTACGCCGGAGGTGACGGCCACCACCGGATTGACGGAGGCGGTGGGTTCGTGGTAGTAGTGCAACCACTGAGTGGAATTAGGGTTAGTGTCGTTCATAGTTTTTTTTTTGTGGGTGGGTGGTGGGTGGTGGGTGGGGGGTGAGGGGTGGGGTGGTTTGTAAATATATATTTTTAAGCTTAGGCTGAATGGATATATATATATATATATATAGTGAAATTGTGGTCAAAGGTATAGCGCATGATGCTGAATGTTGAATTATTATTGAGTAAAAAGGGTGTGCTGCTTCGGGGAAACAACAAGTTTGATTATAATATGATCAATGTGAATATGAGGTGACCATATATATCTACATATATTACATCATCACTAAAACTCGACCTCTTGTTATATCTTCGAGCTTTTCGAGATGGTCAAATATTTTGACAAAGGCAAATATCCATATTAGGGGCCGGATTTACTAGTCTTTAAACTTCGGCTTGTTAATTCATGGACAGTCCAACCTGGGTTAGATTGTGGAGGATTTTATTCAACTTTACTTGTGGATCATCCCCATATACATATATATATATATATATATATATATATATATAAATAATAATTCATAGTATTTATTTGTTAGGATTAAAAATAGAGATACACCATCTCTATTAATAATAGCCAATGTGAATTTTTTAGTTTTAATCACAGCTGTTGATTTTTATATTGAATGTATACCTCATTTTTAATCTATTACAAATACATGTTATAAATTATTATAGTGTATATATATATATATATATATATATATATATATATATATATATATATATATGTAACCCCTTCCATGCAGTAATTTTGCCATGAGAATCTGTAAGACAACCCTTTTTTGAATCGTTGATAAACTTATTGGAAGGCCGAGATTGAAACATAATATACCATCTTTTAATAACAACAGACTTTATTCTTTTATTTTAATATGAGGACCACACATAACAAACGTGTTGTCATTGTTTAAATAAAATGAATTTTTAATATTAAATAATGCTCGACCTTATAGCTTGTACTTATTTGTGCTTTTTTATTTTTATTTTAAGCATTTCCCCATTAATAGTCATGACTCAAAGACATCAAGTAAACTTAAAAAAATATAAATAAAATACTCCCATACTAAAGCTCTTACTAACAAGTAATAAAAATAAAATAAAATAACAACCAACCCAAGACAAGCTTATGCGACTTGGAATAAAAACAAGATCCAACATATATCAAGATTAATACATAATAATTTATAAAACAATAGCATAGGCATAATTTATATCCTTATTTTATATCCTATTTTATATAACAATAGCATATATTTGTTATATAAAGAATTATAAAAATATTTTTATATCCTATTTTATATCCTATTATAAAATAACAAATAAAGAATATAAAATATTTTTATAAAATAGTAAATAAAGAATTATAAAAATATTTGTTATTTTATAATAGGATATAAAAATATTTTATAATTCTTTATATAACAAATATATTAATTTCTTCCCACTTTAATTTAAAATATTAATTCTTTATGATATTTTATATCCTATTTTATATAACAATAGCATATATTTGTATTTTTATAATTCTTTATATAACAAATATATTAATTTCTTCCCACTTTAATTTAAAATATTAATTCTTTATGATATTTTATATCCTATTTTATATAACAATAGCATATATTTGTTATATAAAGAATTATAAAAATATTTTTATATCCTATTTTATATCCTATTATAAAATAACAAATATTGTTATAATTCTTTATTTACTATTTTATAAAAATATTTTATATTCTTTATTTGTTATTTTAATAAACAGTCTTAAAATAAATAAATAAACTAGCATTGCAAATTTTTCTGTTGATATTTCTTAAGAAATATTAACGCATGTGATATATTTTCTTCCAATAATATTTTTAATTTAATATTGAATTTTAAAAACTAAATTTGTTAATAATTTTTTATTTTATTTTTTGGTCAAATGTTATCTATAAATAGTTTGAATTAACTCACCTGGAAGTTCTGAATGTGAACAAGACCGATTTAACTTACATGGAAATGTTTCACGTGCTTCAACATTTAATGAATTAAAGAACCAAAAACTGACGCAGACAATTGCTACTACCTACCTAGTTGACTTTTGACTGATATATATATATATATATATATATATATATATATATATATATATAAAGAATAAATTAAATTAAAAGTTTTTGATTCATCTATCATTATAGACGGAACTAACAAAGAAAAGTGACATGTATAAAAAGAAATTAATTCATCATCTGCGACATCTACCCTTCTCGCGATTCAATCAACGGATTCATTTAGCAACTCTTGGTAAACTTATAAACTAATAATAAGAACTTGGCGTGTGTAACTTCACTCAAAAATTAAACTCTTTTTGAATCATTACATTGTGAAATAAAACTTTTTATTTTTTAATTGTATCAAATTCATTTTGTATTTTGTATTTTAGAGCAAACGGCAAGCTTATATTATTAAAAAATCTTTATGTGTGTGTGTGTGTGTAAAGATCGAAGCTAGCAGAATCAAATATGGAGGGAGACAGGGAGTAGAGTATAAGCTGATGTTTCATCACAATCAGCGAAAAGAACACAAAGATTCATCATCACATTTTTCTTGATAAAATCAATTAATCCTAGATTTTATGCACTACTCTTGGAGTTTGAGGTAATTAAGAAATGCAAACAAAAGCTGGTGGACAAAAAGAAATTTTATCTCTCCACTCAACTTTTTTTCTTTTTTTTTTTATAACTGAAAGATATATCTGATCTACTAAAAGTCATAAAGTTACAAATGTGACATGCATTACAATAGCTGAAAGTACTCTACATTACATTCACAAAACAATTAAAACACACAAAAAATATATCATATTAATATATATATTTAATCATATTTATCAAATAAATTAAGAAATTAAACAAGCTAGACCTCCAAGTAGACGAGCATATATATATATAGTAAAGATTTTGAGTTTGATATATACTAATTGATTATAATTACAATGCATGCATGCATACAAATATTTAATATTTTGGGTCAAGAGATCTAGCTAGTGATGCATATATGTTGTAAGTAAGAAGATGCATGCATGGAAAAATTATTGTCAAACCAAACAGCTGAAAGTAAAAGGGGTTTGTTCCATTGTTTAGCAGGAATTAAGGACCTAATTAAGCACATATGTCAGGAATTAAGGAGGACATAATTAAACACATTAATTTGACAAGATCGAAATCATATATATATATATATATATATATATATATAGGAGTGATTCCATCCACAAAGAACCTATTGTTGTGAAAGATTTCATTTTTGGCCACCACCTACTACGTGCATCTACCTTTTAGACAATTTTTTTTTTTTTTTTATGTTTACATGGGTAGTAGCGGTACTAAAATTAATTTCTTCCCCAACAACCGGTTATATGGGATTTAATCTCATATATATATATATATATATATATATGTGTGTGTGTGTGTGAGAGAGAGAGAGAGAGAGAGACCTCTAGCTAGTTTGTGGACAAGTCAAGACAGATAGCTAGATATTGGACTCGATCGACTAGTTTAATTTGACACTATCAATGTCCTCCCTCTTGAAAAAAGAACTCCTAGATCTCATCTTGTTTGCTAGCTCCATTTTCAAAGGGCTGGGGTAAAAGTATGTTGCCCTTTTAGTGAGCAAGAAAATGTAATGCCTATATATATAAATGGAAATCTTATTTACCCGGCCGGTTGGTTATTATAATATGCTGAATCAACATGCATGCATGGTGACTTACCACTAAACCAAGTCAAATAGTATTAAACTAAATGTATATGTATGTAGGAAATACATATATAGTCAAAAACTATAACATATATATATATATATATATATATATATATATATATATATATATATATATATATATATATATCTGCCTAAAACGAACCTTAAAGAAATGAATTAAAGATTTAATCGTCGTTTTTGGTGTATGGCGATGGTTCGATTCATCGCCATAACATTGTAGTCTTTGGCGGCGGCCCAAACTGTCAATACATTGCACACCAAAAAGACGATTTCTTTACGCCTTTGCATGGTTCGCTTTTTTGGCTTTTTGAGATATATATATATATATATATATATATATATATATATATATATATATATATATATATATATATATATATATTATTAACATGTTTATTAATGGATATTATATATGAGGAATTAAATTAAACGAGAGAATAAAGTATTAACTATATATATATATATAGAGAGAGAGATGATCGGTCAAGAGTCTAGATTTTGTTAAACTCGACTTTTTTTTTTTTTGCTTTTTTTTTTAAATAAGTAAAAAAAAGTTTAATATTTATAGAATCGAATTTTTTCATAATCATATTTTGGGTGTAATTTGATACATATAACAAAACAGTCTATACAGCTTTTTGTTATATGTATCCAAATCACACCCAAAATATTGTATTATGAAAAAATTCCAGTTCTATAAAATATTAAACGTTTTTTTAGTTGTTTTAAAAAAAAAAAAAAAAAAAATCCGAATTTTACTCCTGTACGGAAGTCCGGACCTAATCCTGACCCTGATATATATATATATGGGATCATATATATATTATAACGTAATTAAGGTCGACTAAGATTAAGTATATTATATATACTTATAATACCTAGAGTACATGTAGTTTAATTAATTTGTGGATTCATTAAAATGTACTCCCTTTCGTCTCAGGATAAAAGTCCTTATTATTATTTTGGGTTGTCCCATGTTAAATGTCCACATTTTCTTTTAATAACCAAACTTTTACACATTTTTTTCCTATTATGCCTGTAGCATTAAATATCTTATAATTTTCTTATTCTAATTCTCTCTCTATATTTAATGACATTATTATGGACAATTTTATTATTTTATTCATCTTCTTAATATACTTAAAAAGTCCACTAAAATTTTTATCCTATGACGGAGGGAGCAGTAATTATTATCATCATGTATATATCAATTAAGCTCATGCATATTGTAATTTTGAATGAGATGTATTTTAAATTATATAGCAGTTGGTTAGCGTGCAATGACTTTCTTCTCCATCGATCTCGTTTACTTTGACTAAGAATTATTCTCCTAATTAATTAAACCCTTCTTACACTTCCACTTGAAAATGATCATGACTTCAAAATTACAAAAGGAAATAAATATAACAAAATCTCAAATGCATGCATGTATCTTCATTATTTGACCAACTTGACCTAGACGTATATATCACTCTCTAATTCTAGTCAAATGGCATCTTATTGATTTTAACCTTTTCAAGTATATATATATATATATATATATATATATATATATATATATGAGAATGATCAATAAGAAAATTAAGTTAACTATGTAAGTTAATCATTATTTCAATTAATTGTATATCTATATATATCCAAATATTAGATTGAATGACTAATGTGAGAGGTCCAATCGCTTCTCCTCTAGCTTGTAGAGAATTTTTTTCGTTGGCCATTACTCTCTACAGTGGTAGGAGAAATTTTTTTTGCTGGTCACAGGAGAGAGTAGAGACCAGGAGGAATTTTTAAAATACCCCCACCCTTAGTTTGATTTAAATAGTTTTAATGTACAAAATAGTTGTATAAATAGTTTCTTAAGTAATAAAAACTAACATTATCAACTATATATAAAGTATTTATTTCTATAAATAATTTTTATAAATATTAAAATTTAAAATTATTAATTATATTCAATGTATTTATTTGTATTAATAATTTCTTAAGTAATAAAAATTAAAATTATCAACTATATATAATGTATTTATTTCTATAAATATTAAAATTAAAAATATTAATTATATTCAATGTATTTATTTGTATAAATAATTTCTTAAGTAATAAAATTAACATTATCAACTATATATAATGTATTTATTTCTATAAATATTTTTATAGATATTAAAATTTAAATAAATACATTGAATATAATTAATAATTTTAAATTTTAATATTTATAAAATTATTTATAAAATAAATACTTTATATAGTTGATAATGTTAGTTTTTATTACATAAGAAATTATTTATACAACTATTTTGTACATTGAAACTATTTAAATCTAACTAAGGGTGGGGGTAGTTTAGAAATTTCTACTGGCCTCCACTCCCTTTGTGACGCCCCCAAAATAGGTATACATCACCTATTCTGAGTCGCCAAATACATGATACAGAATACAAATATAATCTTAATTATACAACAAGAGAGCTGTGAGTTTAAATACAAATACTGTCTTCTAAACAATATCCACTCTCAGAATGAGTCCTCATTACATTTATTGTCACACTATTTAATGTAATAGTGAGTACTACTAGCTAATACTATCATCCCACCATCACTCCGCTTTCTTTCCGTCTCGGATTACGTTCTCTCATTTCAAGAGAACAAAGTGAAAGAAAGGGTGAGCTCAACTAGTCTAGTAAGAAATACTATGATTAAGATAATGCAGAATAAATTATCATTAGTCTTCAACAATGTTAAACTAATTAAATACAATAAAAATCAAGTTTAACTGCAGCGGAACAAGCAATCCATTAGAAGAGTCAAGTAGAGAATAAAATCTACTATCTAGCTTCTATGATTTAAAAGGTTTTTCATGACTTTTATCGCTGAGACTCAGATTAATAAATAATCCACATCATCGAATCACCCCTGCACTACGGCCAAGGATATTCTTTAGTATCACGACCACAAATTATCCATGCACTACGAGCCAAGGCTATTCTTGTATTCATTAATGGTCATGATCATGCCAACAACTGTCCATCAATGCATTACGGCCAAAAGGACTTTTACCACATCATTTGTAACATTACGGTCATGATTACACCTGTGGGCAAGGAAATCGTACCTTGCTAGGGTTAGGGTTTCGTGTTGGCTGAGGAGGTGAGAAATCCACGAAGATCACAGAATTGATTGGTTGATTGAAGAGGGGAGAACGACAGGTGGGCGATTACTCCAACGACGCGTGGCAGAACCCCTAGAATCCGGAAACCGTGTTAGGATAACAGGGATTCCAAGAGCCTTCTTGAGTCCTTCGAGTTGAGAGAATGTTCAAACCCCTTTCTAGTGCTTTTAGGTGGAATCTCCGAGCCTTTAAGTCACCAAAAAAGGGTCCTTTTGATCTTCTGAGAGTCTAAGTCTTCAGCCCCCCGAGAAGTCCCCCTCCAAATGGAATGGAAGGGGTATTTATAGGGTTTTCTGGAAAGTAGTCATGTGCAAGGTACATGCCTTCAGGGAAATTCCAGAAATACCCTTTAGTCCTTAGAGTAATGCCCATATTGCCCTGTCCTTCTAGCCACCAATCCAATCTCTCAATCAATTCCCAAAACGAGCCGCCTCCACGAGTCTTCTGCGTCGGGACACGTGGAGGCTTTTCCCAGGTCTAGCCCATTTATTTCTGACTTTTTTGTCTTTATTTCATTAGGTTATGCAAACCCTAATTTGCACATTTAATGAGGCCGTGGAACCCTAATTGCACATTTAAATCAATTAGGTCATGCGAACTCTAATTTTACATTTGGACCCACATTTGCCCCCTGCGCGAGAGTCGCATTTCCAAATAGACGATTATGGCAAGAAGACCGCAATTCTTTGAACGATTTTGCATGGACTTCACTTTACAGGTCTTGAAGACAATGGTCCTAGAAGAGGGAATTCCTAGGGAGCCAAACCCTTAGAGTTAAACCTTAGGAAGGCAAGACTTAGCGAGGCTCTTCCTTGGACATATTGAAAAATCTTCTGAAATTTTTCTGTATCTTGCCCAATATTTGTTTCCTGGAAACAAAATCAAGATAAATTAAATTATATATTAATAAATAAAAAACTTATTTATTTATTTATTTATTTTAAAAAAAAATCAAATCCTTTCAAAGATTTTGAAAATAAAATCAAAACATTTTTTATTTTTAAAAAAAGGATATGTGTTTCAATAATACTAATAATAATACAAGAGAAAAACCACCGTAATTGAACATTAAGAGAGTAAACGTTGCCATACTAAAAGCATAAATAAAACTGTAGTATGCCAGTATAAAACAAAAAAGAGAACCCTTGCAAAAGAAATGTTTTGGAAATTAAAACTTTCTTTAAAAAATCAAATATTAATTTTATTTCCAAAATAAAATCAAATCTTAATTTTTATTTCCAAAATAAAAGCAAATTTTATTTTGGAAATTAAAACTTTCTTTGTTTTTTTTATTTTTTGGAATCAAATCAAATCTTTCTTAATTTGAAAAGATTTTTTTTTATGGCAAATCAAATCAAATCTTTTTTTTTTTTCGTCATTCATTCAAAGATTTAAGTTATGTGATGAATAAAATAAAATAAAATGCATGAATTTAAGGGTCATATAATTTCACGATCTAATGAAGGGGAATTGCCACATGCCTACAACATTCTCTATGAAAAAGATGATGAATTAAGGCAAAACGAGATCCAATCATGTATTTGTCACATTTTTTTTTGAAAATAAAATAAATCTTATTTTATTATTATTATATATATTTTTTAAATAAATAAATAAATAAATAAAACATTTACTTATCTTATTTTTTGAGAGGTAAGGAATCGATATTCATAATCCACAGCCGCCTGTCTTGCTTCTGAATTGTAGTAGAGAGCTTTGTTACCACATCACTTGGGCAATACTTTTTATTTGCTGTAAGAAAGGGCCTCTTGAAGCTATACAACAAGACATGCTATTCTATTGCATTTACGGCCTCAAGGTGGAAATCATGAAGATATGCATATAGCAGCTTGAGTTATATTATCACAGCCTTCATTGGAGTCTTCATTGGCCAATTCCTCATAATTATTTCATCTATATATATATATTATTTTCAGGTAATTATAGCCTTTCTTCTATTTTTCGAGCCCCATCACCTTGATCATATCTTGGGTTTTTCCCTCGAAATTCATTAGAAAATGTTATAATTTTTCGCGGCGAAGGATCATTCATCTCAAGCAGTTGATTCGTAGAGCAAACAGGACCTCAAGGGTATGAATGAAAGCAATTGATTTTTTTTTTTCAAATTGCAAACTTCATAATACCCATCTATCAAAGTCAGTGTAAAGAATTCACATCAAAGCTCGAGGTCTTTGATTATCATTGTATATTCCATGACAATCTCCATGTTCCTTCTTCACAAGACCCATCAATTAAAGTGTATCAACCACCAAATTTGTGAGGACCCCAAATTTATTTATTTCAAGAAAGAAATCACATGCCTTCTCCAATCAAATGATTTTATGTGGCTGCCAATTCACCTGTTTTGCTAAGCCCATGAAATACAAAATGAGTCAACCTTTTGGCAGTATGTCATCCGAACCCTATAGGGGAGGCGCCGAACCCTAGTTTTTTTTTTTTTTTTTTTTTTTAAGGAACGAGTATATATATATATATATATATATATATATATATATGGTTTTACCAAGGCTAGCTTTTATGGAACTACACCACCTCCTTTGATCTTTTTCATCACATTTTTTATTCACTCTCTTTTGGATGTTAAAACGCATTACAACCACATCTTGCACCCAAATATTTTGCAGTAGGGATTTTTTTTTTTAGTTGATAACCACTGCTTGTTCTCATTCTTGGCAATTGTTATAAGTATGTTATAAATTGGATATATTGCTGACAATCCACGTTTTATTGTGGCTGAAAGAGTATTTCTTTGTTTTCATAATTCTTTTATTTAAGTTGGAATTTCAAAACTTTTTTCATGTATAATTATTTTATTTTGTCGATTGATTGTTTGTTTGTTGGTTGATGTTTTTGTTTAATTTTTTCTTAATTGTTTCATCGATTTCTCTTTTCAGGTGATTGTAGTTTTTTCTTTTTAAGGCCATTTCACCTTAACGTGATCTTGCTCCTGGATATTCTCAAAGAAAAAACAACACCGCAAGGAGGAGGTTTCTATTCCGAGCCATTTCACCTTAACAAGGATCTTGGCTCGGATATTCTCAAAGAAAGGACAACACCGCAAGGAGGAAGGATTTATTCCGAGCCATTTCACCTTAATAAGGTCATTGGCTCGAATATTCTGGAAGAAAGGGAACACTGCAAGGAAGAAGGATCTATTCCGAGCCATTTCACCTTAACAAGGTCATTGGCTCGGATATTCTGGAAGAAAGGAACACTGCAAGGAGGAAGGATCTATTCCGAGCCATTTCACCTTAACAAGGTCATTGACTCGGATATTCTGGAAGAAAGGAACACCGCAAGGAGGAGGAATTTATTCCGAGCCATTTCACCTTAACAAGGTCCTTGGCTCGGATATTCTGAAAGAAAGGACAACTCCGCAAGGAGGAAGAATTTATTCCTAGCCATTTCACCTTAACAAGGTCATTGGCTCGGATATTTTGAAAGAAAGGACAACATCGCAAGGAGGAAGAATTTATTCCGAGCCATTTCACCTTAACAAGGATCTTAGTTCGGATGTTCCGGTGAAGTAGCATTCATTCCAATCAGTTGATTCGACAAGTAAGGAGAAGTTAAATGTAAGAGGGGAGAGCTCCTTAGGTGGCTAAATCCTACGGGTCAACCCTTAGGGGAACCGACCTAATGGCCTCTTTTTTCACATTTCCCCGTTCTTCTTTCACCCTTTTTATTTGAATGGCTCCTAATGCTTGTGATCTTTTCTTTTTTCAGGTGTTCGTGATCTTCCTTTCCCGAATCCAAGGTGTCCGTGATCTTCCTTTCCCAAATCCAATCTTCTTATTTAAGTTTCATACCTTCTCTCTTGTTATGGTAAGCACTTAATTTCAAATGCTCATTCACTTTCTTTCCTTGTTTCTAGAATTCTCATGTTATGTTTTCTTTGCAGCCAACTCCGATTGAACGCTCCACGATCCAAAACTACTAAGGAGGTTCCTTTCATCACCGATCGGGAAAGGCTCCTTTTATGGGTCTTCCGACGTTTTCCTCGGGAGCAAGTGAAGAATTATGATCGTCAACCTTTCCTCCTCCCGAGAAGCGTGCTTATTTCTATATCTACGGCTTGCCTGCAAGTTTAGATGCTTTCCTATTCTCGCTTTCGCCAGATTCCTCGTATGTGTATAAAAAAATAGGAATACCCTACGGTCCCATTCATTTCATATCCGACTCATCCAATCGTCTTGGGGGTGGCAACATTGGACCGAATTTAGGTTCTCGTAAATTCGATTATGTTGATATATCGAAGAGGGTCGATGTGACAACCCCAAAATTAGGTATACGTCACCCATCTTGGGTCGCCACTTACATGGTACATAAATTCAAATATAACTTACTAATATAACTGTCGTGTACAATACGACATAAACTGTGAGTTTGAATACAAATATTGTCTACTAGATATTATACAAACTCAAAAGGAGTCCTCATTACAACTATTATCACACTATTTCACGTAATAGTGAGGACTACTAATGCTATCCTCCTCGACCATTACTCCGCTCCCCGACTCGTCTCCAAATATATTCTCATTTCAAGAGAACAAAGAAAGAAAAGGTGAGCTCAACTAGCCCAAAGAAGAAATATTATGACTAAGATAATGCGTAATAAATTATCAATAGTCTTCAACAATGTTAAACCGATAAAATACAATAGACAACCGGTTTAATCATAGCGGAATATGCAATCCATTAAAAGAGTCAAGTAGAAAATAAAGTCTACTATCTTTTAGGTTTTAAAAGGTTTTCATCAATTTTATCACTAAGACTCAGCTTTAATGAATAAACCACAATATCTAATCATCCATGTACTACTACCAAGGATTTTCATCAAATTATCAATGGTCATGACTATACCGAATCACCCCGGTCATAATCATACCAAAAACTATCCATCATCGCATTACAGTGCCACGAGGACTTTTATCACATCATTTATAACAAGCCATGATTATACCGAATGATCCTCGTCATAATCATACTAAGTTCATCTATGCACGTAAGCCAAAGATAACATAATATATCATGAGGATGATGATAATGACATAATAATTCAATAAAACAAGTTCAAGAATTATTTTATCCAGAATTAAGAACGTCCAAATTGTCAACAAGATACTTGCTTTTGTAGAGTAAAATTCAAGAATGATCGTAAGAATATTTCCATGAAAGATATCGATGAAACGCAAATATCAAGGATATTCTACTAATTTCATGGAGTATAAAAGTCAAAGTTTTAACCAACCGGGTATAATAAAGAATGGAATAACAAAAGAAATCACCACGCATGCAGATTCAGATGTATGTGTTATTCCAATGTAATAATAATAACGGAACCAGTCAGTGAAATTCACACCGGCATGTGATGATCCAATGTAATAATAAATGTTGAATAATAAACAATGGAATCAGTCCTGTAAAACACACGTGATAGGATATTCCAAATGTAATAATAAATGCGAATAATAAACAATGGAACCAGTCCTGTAAAACACACGTATGTGATATTCCAATGTAATAATAAAGAATGGAATAAATAATGTAAGAAGATCACCAAGTATAGGGGATTCCATGATACAATGAGTTATTCCAACAAAATAAATAAGAATGGAATAATATAAGGATTTCACCAAGTATAGGTACGCCACATATTAAAAGTTATGTATAGGGTATGCCACTTTTACAAAAGTTATTCCAATGTAATAATAATGAATGGAATAATGTAAGTTCTCTTCATGAATAAGAAAGAATAACACCTTTTACGGGTACAACAAATAATATCCTTACCATAAAAGACACCGGATATCAAAGTAGTGAAGTACCGTATCACTCTTCTTCTTTCTCTCTATGATTTTCTCTCTATAGCTTCTCTCTATAATTCTCTCTCTGAGTTTCAAAGAATTAAGTAAGAAAATAATGAAGGAATGAACTTCTATTTATAGAAAAATAGAATGCATAGTAATTAATCCATGAACGGTCCAGATTGATTTACTTTAAATCTCGTACGGTCCATATTTAAAGCAAAATCTTTTAAATAAAATATCATATATTCTATTTATATAAAAATATTTTACTATGCAAACACTATGCAACACTATGCAAAATACTATGCAAAAACACTATGCAACACTATGCATAATAAAATATAATATATTCTATTTATAGAATAACTTTAATAAAGTATTCTGCTTTTATATAAAAAGATGTTTCGCTTTTATTACGTTAATAATAATGAATAAAACAAAACGCCATTATCGCTATAATAATTCATATTATTAATCGACAATAATGGAATCAAACCGAGTGACTTCTCATATAAGCATCAATAATCAATACCGCAATGCTACTATGCAACCACACACGACATCGTATTTTTTACTACCGAGTAGTTCAACAAGATCCACGGTAAAACTTCCGCCAAGTTATTTCAATAAAATATTTTTGTCGCTTTTCTCAATCCGACAATAATTTTACATTGGGGTCCACCAATGATTGAGCCATTGTATTAATATTCCCCGCTAAACCGAATATTCCCCGACCAATTCGAATATAATATAACCACTGTGCATACTTTTGCAAAATTTATAAATACTACCCACAACTATAATATTATCTCAAATTCACACCATAATATTAAAAATTATTTCGACAAAATTTTAAATCTTTATCGATAAAATCTGGGGTCTCACAATCTCCCTCCTTATGGAATTTCAGCCTAAAATTAGGTACGATACTGGTATGATAAAGAGGTGAGGATACCTTGAATACCTTTATCGTTGAAAACATTAAATTCATTTTGCAATTCTACCAAAGATATTCATTAACAATTCATCTTTGCACTACAGCCAAAGATATACAACTCAGAAACCAATAATGCTAAGACTCAAATTAATAAGATCACACAACCACGAATTATCCATGCACCAATCGCCAAGGATATTCGTGTTTTCAATTATTTCACGCCATGATTATACCGAATAATCTTTGGTCACATAATCATACCAAGTCTATCAATACACTACGACCAAAGATAATCGCTTATTCATTAGTATTACGACCACAAATTATCCATGACTACGCACCAAAGATAATCGTGTATTCATTAGTATATCCGACCACAAATTATCCATGCACTACTACTACCAAAGATAATCGTAGTATTCATTAAGATTATCCACGACCACAAATTATCCATGCACTACTACCAAAGATAATCGTGTATTCATTAAGATCACGACCACAAATTATCCATGCACTACGTACAAAGATAATCGTGTTTTCAATTACTAAGTGATTATACCGAATAATCCTTCGGTCATAATCATACCAAGTCCATCTATGCACGTGAGCCACGTATGACTTTCAACATAATATAAACATGAGGATAATGATATAAAGAATCAATCAAATGAGATAAATGATAAATATTAAACATTTATAATATAATTTATCCAGATTCAAGAATATCCCCATGTTATCAATCACTTAATAATCTCATAATCTAATATCATTAATATTATAACAATATTTTAATCACTTCTTAAATTTATAAATAATTTATCTCAATTGTTTACGCTTTTACCATATAATGCATTTAATCATTAAAAATGCCATACTCATAAGATATCATCACCAATTATCAAATCCTCATCAAAAAAAATATGCATATACTCTATATAGGATTCTCTAGCCATAAAATCTTATTTCCAACTTTGTTACTTCACATAACATATTTAACTCATATGTTCAGAATTAAACTATTTTCATGAAAAATACCAAATCAGTCCCAAAATATTTCTTTTCTGGGATTTAACATAATATAGTCCCATAATAAAAATATATTTTTCTCGGAATTTTAAAATTCATTTACTATTTTTCAAAATCAATTTCTAATTAATTCTTTAAGAAATTTGCTACCTCAAGTTTAACTCCAAAAATTCTCAAATCTTGGCAGGACCTTACACATGTTAATGTGAGCCTCTAGTTTAAATTTCATGGTCATCTGAGTTATAGAACTCCGCTTATAGCATTTTTCGTTCAAAAACCTAAATATTGAAATGGTCATAACTTGTTCATTTTAAGTCGAAATGAGCTCATTTTTGGACAGAGGTACTTTATAACATATATTTTCATGTCCCAAAAGGCCAGAATTTTTCACATAAATTTAGTAGCCGAAACAGCCCTTACAAAAAACGTGGCAAAGAAATTTTTTGGACATTTTGAAGTTTTGACTCTTTGCTAAAATCAGTCCACACAAAATCTACAACACCTTTTTCAATGATTCCACTTGGATTAGTTAGGTAACTCATAGATCTAACTCTAGGACTTGACCACACTCAAAAATTCAAAATATAATAGGAGATTTGGTCAATTGAATTTCATGTTACGCTTTTTCACCAAAATCTGGTTTTTAACTCCTTGTGATTTTTAAGAAACTTTCATGTTTTCACATACTAACCAACATAACTTATCATAACACTTACTAATACCACGATACCCATGATTTTCATTAGTCCAATGCTTTTATTATGACTTTCATCATAAACCACGTAAATGCTCATTTTAGTTGAAGAGATATTTGAGAGTTTAAGAAATGGGTTTTGTCTCAAAGTCAATACAAAATTCGATTTCACGCTCTAGGGTAGGCTAGGAAATCTTCAAGAATATGTCAAGAAATTTATTAATGATAGAAATATCATTCAAAACTGCTACTTTATCCAAGACTTGATAAGACGTCACATTGATACCAACCATGACTTCTATCCCTTAACCTAGATAAAGACCTCACAATGATATCTATAAACTTGCCATCTTCATTCACGATGTCGCCTACAAAAAGTCCGCTTCTGCAAGCATTCCACACAAGGAAGTCAACAACGAAAAGGTTCGGGCTCTTTACTTATGGCTTGATATGACAATAATTGACTTTAGTAGTTTGGTTACTTGAATTCGCACAACAAGTTGGTTATGAATATAAAAGCTAACAACCTTACGAAAAGCATGATGAGTAGTTAACCAATTGATTCCTAAAATCACATCAAAGGCAAGTATTTTCAAAAAGATAAGATCGACAGGTAACGTGAAAGTGTTTATTTGAATCAAACAAGATTTAAAAATAGTAATGCGGAATGAAGGCTCCTACTAACGGTTTCAAACAATAAGTCAAAGTCTAACTTCTCGGAAGTCAAATTTAAACGTTGAACGCAAAGCAAGAGAGAGATAAAATAATGGGTAGAACCGGTATCTTTATAAGGTATAGACTTCGTAATTTATAATTAACTAACCCGTAAGTAACTTCGTTCGGCTTTACTTCGCTTTTGAGAAGTCATGAAAATGCACTTCCTAAAACCAACGACTTTGTTTTGTCCATATCCACCTTTGGTGCCACCGTCCCAAATGCAGACTTGACTTTGGTGCACAACAAAATTGGGCTAAATGACCTTCTTCTTGCAATTTCCACTTCTATTATCTTTGCCATGATTACCACCGAGTGGTTACCATTATTAGCATGATAATTTCCCCACGATGGTTATCATTATTCGATAAATCAAGCTACACCAAAGATGATTATTATTATCGTGTTGTTGGTCGTTACCTTTTGTTTGAGTCAATCAACACTCTCATGTGCTTCATTGCTTATCTCATCATTTTCGGATGTCATTTTCAAACACTATCACAAAACAAGGTTAATTAACATATCACATATTATCCCTATACTCCTAATTCGACCAATTAAATACCAAATAAATTTAGGTAGGACATACTAGCGAAGGTATTCCCCATCTCTCCCCTCCTAGTTCTTAACTCACATCTCAGCCAAGGATCATATCCCTAAGCTCTGATACCAACTGTGACGCCCCCAAAATTAGGTATACGTCACCCATCTTGGGTCGCCACTTACATGGTACATAAATTCAAATACAACTTACTAATATAATCTGCTGTATACAATACGATATAAAAACGTGAGAGTTTGAATACAAATATTGTCTACTAGATATTATACAAACTCAAAAGGAGTCCTCATTACAACTATTATCACACTATTTCACGTAATAGTGAGGACTACTAATGCTATCCTCCGACCATTACTCCGCTCCCCGACTCGTCCCAAATATGTTCTCATTTCCTCAAGAGAACAAAGAAAGAAAGGGTGAGCTCAACTAGCCCAAGAAGAAATATTATGACTAAGATAATGCGTAATAAATTATCAATAGTCTTCAACAATGTTAAACCGATAAAATACAATAGACAACCGCTTTAACTCAAGCTGAATATGCAATCCATTAAAAGAGTCAAGTAGAAAATAAAGTCTACTATCTTTTAGGTTTTAAAAGGTTTTCATCAATTTTATCACTAAGACTCAGCTTTAATGAATAAACCACAATATCTAATCATCCCCGCATCTACTTGGCCAAGGATTTTCATCAAATTATCAATGGTCATGACTATACCGAATCACCCCTCGGTCATAATCATACCAAAAACTATCCATCACCGCATTACATGTGCCAATCGAGGACTTTTATCACATCATTTATAACAAGCCATGATTATACCGAATGATCCCCGTCATAATCATACTAAGTTCATCTATGCAAGTAAGCCAAAGATAACATAATATATCATGAGGATGATGACAATGAAATAATAATTCAATAAAACAAGTTCAAGAATTATTTTATCCAGGAATTAAGTAACGCCCAAATTGTCAACAAGATAATTGTTTTGTAGAGTAAAATTCAAGAATGATCGTAAGAATATTTCCATGAAAAGATATCGATGAAACGCAAATATCAATGATATTCTACTAATTTCATGGAGTATAGAAGTCAAAGTTTTAACCAACCGGGTATAATAAAGAATGGAATAACAAAAGAAATCACCACGCATGCGGTGATTGCATGATGACAAAGTTATTCCAATGTAATAATAATAATCTAAACCAGTCGTGAAATTCACACCGGCTGTGATGATCCAAATGTAATAATAAATGTTGAATAATAAACAATGGAATCAGTCCTGTAAAACACACGATGGGATATTCCAATGTAATAATAAATGCGAATAATAAACAATGGAACTGTGTCCTGTAAAACACATGCATGTGATATTCCAAATGTAATAATAAAGAATGGAATAATGTAAGAAGATCACCAAGTATAGGGGATTCACAGATACAAAGTTATTCCAATGTAATAAATAAGAATGGAATAATATAAGATTTCACCAAGTATAGGGTACGCCACAGATACAAAGTTATGTATAGGGTATGCCACTTTTACAAAGTTATTCCAATGTAATAATAATGAATGGAATAATGTAAGTTCTCTTCATGAATAAGAAAGAATAACACCCTTACTTGCATACAATAAATAATATCCCTTACCGTAAAAGACACCGGATATCAAAGTAGTGAAGTACCGTAATACTTTTCTTCTTTCTCTCTATAGATTTTCTCTATAGCTTCTCTCTATAATTTCTCTCTCTAGTTTCAAAGTGAATTCGTAAGAAAATAATGAAGGAATGAACTTCTATTTATAGGAAAATAGAATGCATAGTAATTAATCCATGAAATCTATTCCAGATTGATTTACTTTAATCTGACGGTCCATATTTAAAGCAAAATCTTTTAAATAAAATATCATATATTCTATTTATATAAAAATATTTTACTATGCAAACACTATGCAACACTATGCAAAACACTATGCAAAAAACACTAAACACTATGCATAATAAAATATAATATATTCTATTTATGTAATAACTTTAATAAAGTATTCTTTTTATATAAAAGATGTTTCGCTTTTATTACGTTAATAATACTTAATAAAACAAAACGCCATTATCGCTTATAATAATTCATATTATTAATCGACAATAATGGAATCAAACCGGTGACTTCTCACATAAGCATCAATAATCAATACCGCAGTGCTACTATGCAACCACACGTGACATCGCATTTTTACTACCGAGTAGTTCAACAAAGATTTCACGGTAAAACTTCCGCGTTATTTCAATAAAATATTTTTGTCGCTTTCAATCCGACAATAATTTGCTTGGGGTCCACCAATGATTGAGCCATTGTATTTAATATTCCCTCGCTAAACCGAATATTCCCCACCAATTCAATATAATATAACCACTGTGATACTTTGCAAAATTTATAAATACTACCCACAACTATAATATTATCTCAAATTCACACCATAATATTAAAAATTATTTCGACAAAATTTAAATCTTTATTGATAAAATCTGGGGTCTCACAAATTTTACATTTTATGCTCCATTCAATTATGCAGGATCTTCAGATCCGACAAGACCAAGATGCTCTTACTGCCTTGATTTCATCACTGTGTTCTTCCACATGTACATTTGTCACCGCTTGGGGGAGTTCACCCCAACTCTGTAGGACGTTTATGCCATTTACTAGTAATCTTTTTTTTTTTTCGCTTCATTTTTATTTATTTATTTATTTATTTTATTTTTTTAGAGTATGAACTCATTCTAGATTATATCTTGTAGCCTTCCCTTTATTTGTCAGACGGCTTCCTGAGAGTATATCTAGCTTGTCTCTAGAGATGTTGAGTGCATTGCTTATTTAATGTAAGCTTCCAAGCGAGCTCCCAATTATATCTTCATGATTTCAGGTGACATGCTCCTCCCAAACTTTGAGACTTCTAACCCAAAAAAGAATTCTCGGTTATCTTGGTGCGCTTACTTCTTCAGGGATTATCAATTCGGACACGGAAATAGTTCTGACTATAACAAGTTTGTCCTCACTTTCCACGAAAGAGCCTCGCCTTTTCCCTTTAGTCGCTTATTCGGCTATGTGGTTATCCCGCTTCATTTTTCTCGGTCTCCCCGTAGATGGTCCTTCGACTCGCATGTTTGGTTTAGCTTCTATGTTATCTCGAGGTCTAAATGTTCCTCTCGCCTCCTCTCTTCTTAGGAACATCAGATCGTCGCTTGACGAAACTATTCTCGCTATGAAGGAATCTGCTGGGAGGTATCCATTTTTGTATTTTTATTAACCGTCTTTCACAATCGCATTTTTCTTATCAATCTTTTTGTTTCTTTACTCGTATGACGAAATTGCTTCGCCCCTCGCTCCTTTCTTCAAATCTTTCTCTTGAGCACTTTTTGAGATACTCTACTCCCTCGCACATTTTCCTAAGAAGAAAAGCAATATTCGTGATCCTTCTTCATCACTACAACATTGTCCCCTCGCATGACAAATTACCGGATTGATCACCGATCTAATTCAGATTTACGACATTTTATCGATGATTCTTCATGCTTTTACCTCGGCCCATACACTATTGTTTCGTGAAGTCGTGGCGGTCCCCGCTTCCCACTTATAGCATCACTTTCACTCCTACTCGATATCAACGAATTGAGTGGTTCTTCGTTGTCTTGGTTCGCCTTCCTTCGCCGCTGCATGGAACTTCCTTACTTCGAAGAAGATAATGGTTTTGGCACCGTGCTTTATTCTCCTCACAGTGATATGAGGCGCTTTGGATTTGACCAGAGCGTCCCTTTCGCCACACTTCATGTCGTGAGACTTATGAGATCGCCTTCTTCTCAACTTTGTCTCTACCTCTCCCTCTTTACGTGGGCATTTCCAAGGCCTCTAAATGCTCCTCATAAATCCTTCCTTTTGTCATACCGAATGATTCTCGATTGGGCGATATACTACCAATGAGCGTAATTATCAAGGTGTCAATCTTAAAAGATGGGGGGATGATACTTGATTTGTTCTCTACCGCTTTCTATTCCCAAACGTCTCCAATGGGCCAAAGTTGTTATGTTCTCCTAAGACCACTATCCGCTCGTAACGCTGGTCAACCAAGAGTCGGCTCATCGAGCGTGAGGCTCGATGCTTAAGTCTTCTCATCCCTCACAAGAGGCATTCATCCTCA
Source organism: Panax quinquefolius (assembly GCA_020205615.1). Taxonomy (NCBI): domain Eukaryota; kingdom Viridiplantae; phylum Streptophyta; class Magnoliopsida; order Apiales; family Araliaceae; genus Panax; species Panax quinquefolius. Next base: position 28,797,514 of record CM035162.1, read on the forward strand.
AGTGACCCAACTATTCTTCGCATATGTCCCTACTACCTCCGTGGAGTCTTCCACCACGGGCTTCGCCTCATGCATCTCTATCACAGATACCTCCTTCGCCTCCTCCTCAAGGATCCTCTCGGTGCCGAGGAAATGAGAATCACCCGCTTCTAAAGCGAAAGCATCTACCATTACCGATTCTCGAGGTGGATCCTCCTATTACTTCTATCGTGGTTCCTGTTAGTCGTCCCTTATTAGGCTTCGCTTAAAGCCATCATCAAACGTCCTCTTGATGATGCCGGGTTCTAGTATGCCATAAATAGGGTCCTGTCAAGAAGCAACGTAGAAATTTGGTAAATTTTTTGTGACATTTCTATATTTTTTTCTCGTATAGTTGCTTTCGTGTTTCCTTATGTATTTATTTTCTTGATTTTCAGATTGCAGAGGTCAATGAAGAGGATTATGATGTTCCTCTTGGGTTTATTTCTGGTACTACACATGAGGTAGTTGCAGCGGTTTCTGCCAGTCGTGAGCCTTCTCAACCTATCCTTATTGGTGTCGAGTCGTCTTCTTCGCATAATGATTGTGTTAGCCTTGATGCTAAAGACACTTTATCCGATGTAAGCCCAAGTCCTGCTGATGGGCCTAAAGATGCTAATAAGGCTCCTACCTCCTCGAGGGGGAATCCTTCTGAGACTATTGCTGATGTCCATCCTCCCCAGAAGGAGTCTGTCGAGTTAGTGATCGATCAGGAGGGCATTATTGATAGTACTTTGGGTGGGTTAAATGACATTCCCGTTTCCGTGGCATCTCCTGACTCCTTTTCCATTGGCTATATTGTGAGTATCTTTCTTTCAATATATTATTAGTATCTCTTTTTTCATAATATATTATGCTTTGACATTTTTTGTTTTCAGAGTGAGAAGATGAAAGATTTGCCTTTGCTGCCTGAGGCCCCTCGCTTTGTTTGATGTTCTCCATCCGGATGTCGCCCACTAGCCTTATAGTGACCTTGGTTATCCTCCGTGTGGCCAAGGCTTCGAGGAATCATCACCATACAAACATCTTTCTCGATCCTCCATCTCTTGTCTCAACAAATTCTATGGTGGCGTCTAAAGTGGCTTCTCGCCAGAGCTTCCTTCAATCCAAGTGGGGATCTTATTTCGTGGAGGGGTTTTAGATATCATCTCCTAGTCGAAAAAACTGAGCGCGTCTCCTAGCTCTGCTTCCGCAGATATTTGACCGATTGATTATTAAGACGACTTCCACCCAAACCTTCTTCTCTAGACGACTTATTGAGCCCTTGTTCTTGGGTTGCACACTCTTCTTTATATTCCTTGCAGCCGAGGACTTGAAGAAGTTTAGTGATGATGTGAACGACCTTGTAGTCCGTGGGTGTTGACATGTCTCTTTTTCGTGTTAGGTTGGATCTTCTCAAATCAAGTTTTAATCTTGTTTCACTACGCTCGGAGGTCACAGACGTAAGTGTGAAGATGATTCCTTTTCAGTGCAGCTTTCTGAGCTTGATGAAGCCGTAAACAAACTGAATATCCAGTCTCAAGATTTAGAGGACCAGCTTCGAATCTAAATGCTAAATTTCAGGATGTGGAGTGCCAGCGACGGGACTTAGAAGTAACTACCCAACAAGTTAGGGAGCTGAAAGCTGCAAATCTTAAGGTTCGAGATGCGGCCATTGCTAACTTGGAAGCTTTAGCTATGCCTCCTCTTCAGTTTGATATGTCTTGGCCTTTAGATCATAACTTGTTGTAGTAGTTTTTTTTTTCGATTTCCCGTTTCAGAAACTCATTTACACATGTTTCATTTATCAAAATGTAGTTTCTTCAACCTTGTTGATTGCTTTTAATTTGAATGATTCCTTAAAATTCAATATTTATCATTAAATCTCAAGTTATTCAAATTAATATTACAAGACAACCACATAAGTAAATATGAATTTTATCAAAAACATGTATATATAGTTTTCACAAACCAAAACTTGACTTTATACTCTTTTTTTAAGAAATTTAAAAAATAACATTCAAGTATAAGTGAAAGTTTGTAAATTTATTGATAATAAAATTGCTTTTAACGAAAAGCATAACGCTTCATTAAGAAATCTTGCTTTTGTCGAAGAAAGCATAACGATTGCCACTTTTTAGAGGTAAAGTGTAACTTTTTTTACTTTTGTCGAATAAAGCATAAAGTTTGTCACTTTTAAAGATAAAGTGTAACTTTTTTGGGGTTGAGGGCTTAAACTCAGTGCCTCGATCACTTTTTTTGAAGTTGAAAGTGTAACTGCCGAGGGTCATTAATCGTGTTCCTCGATCACTTTTGAAGTTGAAAGTGTAACTTCAGAGGCGAGATATTAATCGTGTGCCTCGATTACTTTTGAAGTTGAAAGTATAACTTTTTGTGATGCTCTTCTCATGTATAATATTTCTTTACCCACTTCAAGTTCAATGGGCCCCGAGACAACATCTCGATCCCACACGAGATATCTTGCAATACCCGCTTTTAGAGATCTCTCGCTCCCTATACTGAGCCTTCCCATTTGGGGTAAAATTTGGTGGTCAGGGTCCCTCACGACTTGAGTTGCTTTTTGAGCACCAGGTCCCCACCGTAATTGTCGCGGGTACCACCGCCAGATTGTATTGTCGTCATAGCCTTTCATGGTACTGCTCAAGCTTTTCTTTAGCCTTATCTCGAAAAGTCAACTAAGGCCTCCAGTGGCCATTGGTCTGGTTTTCTTCCTCGACTAAGCTTCAAGTCTCATTCGAGCCAAGGTATTTCTATTTCAATGGGCAAAATAAACTTTCTTCACCATAAACCAAAGCATATGGGGTCTCACCAGTAGAAGTTTCTTTTTGAAGTTCGATATGCCCATAACGCTATTGGTAATTGTTCTACCCATGTCTTCTGGATGATCGCTCAGGGTTTTTGATAAAATTTTATCAAGGTTTTGTTTGTAGCCTCTTGTCTTGTCTGCATTTCGGGTAATATGGTGATGATTTGTAATGTTTCACCTCAGATCTTTCCATCGATTTTTGACATCCCTATTGATGAAGGGAGTTCCATTATCCGATAAAATTATCTTCGGATTTCAAAAACGAAATGATGTGCTCCTTGATAAAATTGGCCACCGCCGGTCCCGTGGCCTTCTTCAAGGGTATTGCTTCCACCCACTTTGTGTACATCTCTATGGCGCTTAAAATCCATATGTTACCCTTGAATTAGGGTGAACAGACCTATAAGATCCATTCCCCATGTATGAAAGGGCCATGGTGTTGCTAAGGTTCGCAAATCCACTACGGGAGCATGGATCAAGTTTCCATGTATTTGACAAATGTGGCACTTTTTAACAAATTCTAGACTATCTCCTCCATCTTTGGCCAAGAGTAACCATGATCGATAAGTTGTTTGTACAACTTGGCTCCCCTCGGTGTTCATCCTCTTGTGCATTTGGTAAACCAAATCTTTGGCTTCACCTAGTTCCGCACAATCCGTAGGGCTTTGCCATCAATCCCCTTCTAAACAATTCTCCATTCTGCAAGAAGAAACGTTGTGACTTCCTCTTGATTATAATTGCGGCCCTTCTTTTCGGGCCGGAAGAGTCCCGCTTTGTAAGAACTCCACATAAGGGATTCGCCAATCCACTATATCTTCAATGAAGGCGCATTCATCCTCCCTGTGGTATTCTTGGCATGAAACACATCAAGGCCAGTAGGCATCCGCTTCTTCTTCATTTCAGGCCAATAATACCCTCGACGCCAGCAGCCTCACGATACAAGCCTATGTCCGCTCTAATCCATAGCTCTCGCCACGCACCGATGCAAGACTCTATTTGCTTCCCCGCCTCCCCTAAGCATCGTGTCAACACACCATCCGCTTCTTTTTGTGATACAAGACACCTTTGATGATGTTGTATACCGTAACTCTACGATTGGTATTGTTCCTCCTTTGTTTGCAATCGATGGGAGATGTCATGTCGCCAATCATCTATCATGTCTTTGGGGAACAAATTTAGCACCGTGGTTGGGAGGGTTCTCTTCATTACCTTTACATCCAAATCCTCACCTTGACATAGACTCGAGATGCTACTCGTTGCTAGTGCATCAGTTGTTTATTCTGTCCTCTTGCACATATTCAATCACCACCTTCTTGAAAGCCTCCATCACCTTTTTGTGCTACTGATTCGATATGGCGCCAAGATAGGTTCCTTCACTCCAAATTGGCCTCTTATCTGTTGACTATGAGGTTTGAATCTCCTTTACTTTAAGATATTTGCTCCCAATTCTTGAGCCGCCAACAATCCTAGTATGAACGCCTCATATTCTCGCTTCATTGTTTGTGCAAGGAAATCCAATTTGTATGACAAGGCCACTTCATTTCCTTCTTTTAGTGGTCAACACCACTCCTCGCTTCCACCTTTACCTTCTGCGGATGATCCATCAAAAGCCAAACTCCACCATTCTCGGGTCCTCATTTCTCAACTCGATTGATTCTACTTCTTCACCCTAAGATCCTCGTAAGGGGTTCATATTCTCCATTTGGAAATTGAGCGGCGAGTCCGCCAAGGCTTGACATCGGATCGCCTTTCTTGTTACACACTTTGATGTCGTACTCAAAGAATCATCATCCATCCGGCGGTCTTCCTACTAATGTCGGGCTTAGTTAATAGGTATCCGATTGATCGCTTTTTGTTGCAAGCTTTATTTCGTGCGCTAAAAATAATGCCGCATTTTCTCAAGCAAGAATGAATACCAATGCTAGGCAATGCCTCTCCACTTGTGAATACCTAGTTTCCGTCCTCGGATTATCCGGCTAATGTAATATATGTGTTTTCTTCTCCATCCACCTCCTCGCGTGATCAATCCACCTATGGACTTCTTGGTAGATGTGATGTACAAACTGCAATGATTTCCTCTTTGTGGGCACTACCATTGTTTGTCTTTGAAGCCAAAATTCTTTTCACCTTCTCAAACGCTCGTGTTGTTGGTCTTGCCCCATTCCCATTGGCTTTCCTTTTAGCAATTTGCCAAAAGGTTCTGTGACTTCAACTAATGCTTTGGCATGAATCTTCTCATGTATTTAAACTTTCCCTAGAAAGCTCTTCAACTGCTTCGCTTTTGGTGGGGGCATCTCTGTGATTGCTTTTGCCTTGCTTGGGTCCACCTCTAAGCCTCTATCAGGTGCACCAAGAAGCCCAAGAATTTTCCAAATCATCCCAAAGGCGCACTTCTTCTGATTCATCCTCAACTTATACCTTCTTCAATTTCTTTTGAGATCGCTCAAACACTTTCCTCAGTCCTCCATACGAAGTTATCGCCTTCTTGGATTTCACTACTATGTCATCTACGTAGTCCTCCACTATATCATGAATCATGTCATGAAATATGGCGTATTGCCTTTTGATAAGTTGCCCATTCTTCTTCTTCAACCCGAATGGCATTACTACATAGTAGAAATTCCCAAACTGGGTAATGCGAAAGGTCATCAACTCGCATCTTCTACTTTACATCTTTATCCGATTGTAACCCACAAACCCGTCCATGAATGACATCATCTCATGATTAGCCGTTGATCTACCAAAGTGTCTATGTTGGGTAATGGGTACATGTCCTTTGGGCATGCCTTGTTCAAATCTCTCAAATCCACATATTTCGTAGTTGTCCATTTGATTTCTTTACCAAGATAATGTCGATAGCCATATCGATGTTGAATCGGCTTGATGAACCCTACTTCCAAAGAACTTCTTGATTTCTTCCTTTATTTGAGTTTCTACTTCAGTGCATAGTTGCGAGTGCTTGCTTTTAATCGGCTTTATTCCCTGACTTATGTTTAGATTGTGCTCCACAAGATCCTTGTCAATTCCTGCATCTCGTCATAATTCCAAGCAAAGACATCCCTATATTCTCGCAATAATTGCAATAGCTTCTCCTTCCGCTTAGCATCCAACTCCTTGTTGACATAAGCTCGGCCTTGGCGTTCCTTCCTCCATCTGCCAAATTAACTTCCTCTAATTCATTTTGTTGAGGTTTCGCCTATCCTCAAAGCATTCTGGAGCCGGTTCTACCTTCCATTGTACAACTTTCTTCTTCTTCATTATTGTTTGAGTGGGGGACACCTCCCCGAGCCATTGGGTTCACACGCCTCAAGGGCTCTTCCCTTTGCATCGTCACAATCAAACACCACCTTTTCCGCTTCAGGTTTAACAACCCTCTCCCATTTTGTCTTCTCGCCCATCCTCGATTGTGCCATCCGCTTGGCATTTATTATATTTCTCGCATCTTCGTGGATCTCATTGCCTTTTCTTTCTTCTTCTTCTTTCTTCTCCTACTACTACCTTCGCTTCTTATTTTTGAACATTCTCCGCGTTCCGAGGTCTTCTTCTTTTCTTTTTCTCGCAGTACACGAACTTATCTTCCTCACACTTCCTCCCAAATTGCTAGTCTTAGGGAATCGTGTCTTGTAATCTGGTTCTCTCCTCTTCAAATGACATCATCAAAGAAAGTTGCTTTGGTGATGTGTGCCTCCTCCGTCCAAAGGGATTCCGAGTTCTTTGGTACCTTCACTTCTCTCCTTTCCAAATAGCTTTAAGGCATTGATGAAAGACCGAGGTACCACCCCGTAGTCATTTTGCCAAACCCTTCCCAAAGAAGACATGATATGATGATGCATCCACCTCAGAACATGGAACATTACAGCCCCTCGAATCTTCCCAACTCAGATGTCCACCTTAACGTGTCCTAGGGTTCTCGTGCTTTGATTGGCTGAATCCGGTAATGTTCATTTGTTCCTTCACAATCTTCTTCTCCGGCAGGCCTAACCGTTTGAACACGGTGTAGGGCATAATATTTACAGACGCTCCATTGTCAATGAATGCCCTCCGAACCTCAATGTCGTTGATTACTGCTGTCACATACAACGGCCTGTTATGCGGGTATCTTATCTCTCTATCAGCTTTAGAGAAAGATATCTTATTTTCTTCTTCCTCCATCGTCTTCATAAATCCTTTGCTTATGGCCATGCAAGTCTCCTGCGTTTTCGTAGAGCCTTTGATAATTGCCTCTCGTTGCCTCAATCCTTGCTTCTCGCCAATCCTATCTGATCAAAAAATTTCTAAACTTGGCCCGCTTCATCAATGCCACACCGCAGCCCGGATCACACTCCTCCTTTTCTTCCATCATCATCTCCACTTCGGGCCTTGTGTTGTGAATAACAGTGTTGCACGTTTCCTTCCCTTTGTGGTTTGGCAGCGGCTTGTCATGAACACTACTTTCTTTTCCAAGTTCAATCTCCCCATTTGCCAGCTTCTCGTGGAATATCCTCCGTAGGCTATAACAATCCATCGTTGAGTGTCCGTAGATTGGTGGAATACATGTAAGTCCGGTCTTCTTTTTATTTCTTCCACACTACAAATCTAGGCCTTGGGGTTTCACCACCCATGTTCAACCCATTGTTCATACAAACCCCTCAATGCTTTCTCACTACATGTGATAGCCTCCGGATCTTGCTTTCTTGCATATTTGTCTCCGTGCTTTCCTCTGCTTTGGTCAAAATTTTCTCATGTTTCTCCTTCGCCCTTGTGGTTTTGATCGAGAGTCACCAAAGCCACGCTTGTTTGTCCTCTTGCCTTCCATGTAACCGCCGCATGGTTAGTGGGCAATGTCACGATTCCTCCCAAGTCTTGTGCAAAAAGATGAGAGGGTCGCAAGGAATCACAAGCCTTGGTGATGAGGTGGGGCTTGAAAAAATCCAAGGCACCATTGTTGCAAATGTCGACTAAGTTCTTTTCTTCAATCTGGCCTGCGCACTTACGTGTTCTCGGGCCCCTAAACTCACAACATAATCGACAACTCCTCATTCGGTTTCGCTTGAACCGCATAAGCTCCACAATGGTTACCTGCTTTTCATTATAGAAAAAATTTCTTGAAAATTGTAATTTTAAGTCATCCCAATCATGGATCAATTTCTTCTCCAAATTGTAGTACCAACTAAAGGCACTATCCACAAAGTCTTGTTGAATTCTCGCATCAACAAGTTGTGGTTGTTCACTTCATCATATCCGAGCCACGGAGACATCGACTCTACAAACTCAGGCGATATGTTCCCTAGCATTTCCTTTCTCCCCGTTGTATTTTGGAAATTGCAGGGGGTGCTCAATATACCCTATTGGGTAAGGTTGCCTCCGAATGTGTGCAGGGTAAGGAGGAGTAAAGTCCAACTCCGAGGGTCGAGATGTCCGTCTGCGAGTTGATTGATCACGCCAATCATATCATCCTTCGTCACATACTGGGCTCAGGCGTGAACTCTCCGGGGTGTTGTGATATACCGCCAGACGCATGGCGGTGTATGGTAGAGAAATTGGTTGATGAACACTTGCATCATGAACAACTGGCACTGGTGGAAGTTGCTGGCTCATTCGCTGGACATTGCTTGGAATGGTTGGCATTTGCACCTGTGAAAATGATGGAATAGTAGCTGAGATGATGTTTGCCTGAGGTTGGCTTGCTTCCATCCTAGGTTGTGGCACGTCACCACTGTTCTGGGCTTCCAAGTTGATTATTGGAACCAATTGACTTTCCGTTAATGGAGGTACAATCTGGTTCTCTTTGTTGTTGCTACCATTATTGTTGTCTTCCACACCTGCTTGTTCCCCATGCAAACTTCCCGAACACGGCCTTGAAAGTGGAATCAGATCAACCGTCGCTTAAAATCCCCATCTCCTCTTGCTTCCTCTCTGCATTTCCAAAGATCATGGCCATCATCATTCCTTGCCCTTCTCGTGCTTCCTTCAATGCCTTGAGCATCTCCAGCTGCACATCATTCGTCTTGGGTCCACCGCATCCTCGCCTCGCCTTCCTTCCTGCGTTGGTTTGTTGTTGATTGGCCATATGTGGTGATGTTGAACTTCCTTCCAAGCGCCTTCATAAGTGGTTGGTCAAAATCTAGGTTCATGCGCCTTGGAAAGCTTGAGTGGTTTGCCTTGAACTGGATCCGGTGAGGTAATGTCATTTGTTGGTGAAGCGACTCTTCTTCCCGTAGTTCTCCCACTTCGAGTCAGGGCATACCTTTCACGAATTCTACACCTCCCCAAAGCAGAGTCGCCAAATAAATGTGGGCAAGGAAATCGTACCTTGCTTGGGTTGGGGTTTCGTGTCACGGGAGGAGAGAAATCCACGAAGATCACGAATTGATTGATTGATCAAGAGGGAGAACGACAGTGGGCGATTACTCCAACGACGCTGCGGCGCGTAACTCCCTAGAATCCGGAACCGTGTTAGGATAACAGGATTCCAAGAGCCTTCTTGAGTCCTTCGAGTTGAGAGAATGTTCAAACCCTTTTCTAGTGCTTTTTAGGTGGAATCTCCAAGCCTTTAAGTCACCAAAAGGGTCCTTTGATCTTCCAAGAGAGTCTAAGTCTTCACCTCAGAAAGTCCCCTCCCAAATGGAATGAAAAGGGTATTTATAGGTTTTCTACGGAAAGTAGTCATGCAAGGTACATGCCTTCAGGGAAATTCCAGAAATACCCTTTAGTCCTTAGAGTAATGCCCATATTGCCCTGTCCTTCTAGCCACCAATCCAATCCCTCAATCAATTCCCAAAACGAGCCGCCTCCACGAGTCTTCTGCCTCGGGACACGTGGAGGCTTTTCCCAGGTCTAACCCATTTATTTCTGACTTTTTTGTCTTTATTTCATTAGGTTATGCAAACCCTAATTTGCACATTTAATGAGGCCATGGAACCCTAATTGCGCATTTAAATCAATTAGGTCATGCGAACCCTAATTTTACATTTGGACCCATAACACCGAATAATCCCTGGTCATAATCATACCATGTCCATCTATGCCCTATAGGCCACAGATGACTTTCAACAAAATATAAACATGAGGATGATGACAATTATATAAGAATTCAATAAAACAAGTTCAAGAATTAATTTATCCAGGAACCAATAACGTCCAAATTGTCAACATAATACTGCTTTGTAGAGTAAAATTCAAGAATGCTCAGAAGAATATTTCCATGAAAAGATATTGGATCAAGCTCAAATATCAAGGATATTCCACTAATTTCATGGAGTATGAAAGTCAAAACTTTAACCAACCGAGTATAATAAGGAATGAAATAACAAAAGAAATCACCAACATGCGATAAACGCGCGAGCAAAAGGTGTTATTCCAATGTAATAATAATTAACGTAATCCAGTCCTACGTAAAACGTACAGAGGCGAGGATATTCCAATGTAATAATAAAGACGGAATCGGTCCGGCGTAAAACGCATATGTACATGATATTCCAAATGTAATAATAAAGACGGAATCGTTCGGTAAAAAACGCAGCGAGCAGGATATTCCAATGTAATAATAATGAATGAAATAATGTAAGAATTTCACCAAGTATAGGGTAGCCCATATAAAGTTATTCCAACCGAATAATAAATAATGGAATAATGTAAGTTCTCTTCATGAATACAAAAGAAATAATATCCTTACCGTAAAAGAAAAGCTGGATATAAGAGTAGGAAAAAGTAGCGAGATACTTTTCATAGTTTCTTTATAATTTCTCTCTAGAGTTTGGTTTAAGTTAGAAAATAATAAAGGAATGAGATTCTATTTATAGGAAAATGGAAAGGTCTCTGTGTAAGGATTTTTCTCTGACGGAGCCATAAAGGTGTTTGAAATTCACTGGATCGACAACATACGCTAGATTTTTAACATTGTCAAACAAACCACATTTTATAATATATATATATATATATATATATATATATATATATAACACATGCTATATTAGAAATAATCCTACCCACACGTGAATCATTTGTCAAGGTCTTCGCCAATGAGAAAAAAAAACTAACACATGCAAATCTTGGAGTTTTAATCAATTAGAAACATACTAGGTCACAAGTTATTAATATAATGGATGATTTGAAAAGTTTAGCAAATAAGTCCAAGCTTGAAAAGAAAACTTTGCATCTTGCCAATTTACTTCATCTACCAGGACCACTAGCACTCACCCACCCACTTGTTATATATATATATATATATATATATATATATACTCACCAATATCACCATTAATTCCACCACCACATAACATACACCACTTGATAATAATTCTCCATCAAACCCACTACCACACACACACACCCTACACACACGAAAACACACACACACACATGACAATATATATATATATATATATATATATATATATATATATATATATATATACTTTATAACTTTCTTTTAGATAATTTTGAAAAATGGGTAAATAGGAATCCAAATAATAAACAAAATTGAGTGACTTCTCACATAAAGATCAATAATCAATACCATGTACTACTATGCAAATACACGATATTATCAGCTTTTTTTAACACCGGTGTTTCAACAGCTTAACGGTTGAAAACATCCGCCGTTATTTTCATAAAGTATTTTTTATGCTTTCTCAATCCAACAATAATTCCATTGTGGGGTCCATCAATGATTGTGTTAGTTAATGCATTTAATATTTCCTATTAAAACGAATATTCCTCGAATTCGATCGAATATTATATAACAACTTGCGTACTTTGCAAAATTTATAAATATTACCCACAACCATAACATTATATCAAATTCATTCCATAATATTCAAAAATGATATTTATAGAAAATTCATCTTTATTTATAAAAATTGGGGTCTTACACCCTTCTGTGGCCAGCCAAAAATATTTTTCCTGGTCGCTGGAGAGAGTAGCGGTTGAGCCCTCACCTTAACCATTCGATCTAATTTTGAACGACTAGATAACAATTAGCTGGAATAGTGTCCATAACTAACGTGTGTCATGGATCATTCCTCATATATATACACAGAATTAATCAGATCCGGTATATATATTCACTTGGTTCTTCTATTTAATTTGTTGTTATTTGTTACACTTTGTGATTAATTAATTACTTCTATATGTTAGTTATCTATTTCATTTTAAAAATTTTAATCCAAACAAACCAAGGTACCCTAATGATTTCCAGGAGGTTCTTTCGCTCTTGGATCCATAGAAATCACATTATAATTCACTATTCATGTCTTCATACACGTGTAAACAAACAAACAAAAAAATGAAAATGATAAACAAAAGGTTTGAAACAATTATATAGCACGTTGTTGTGTAAATTATATAAGGTAAAATAAATTTTTTATAAAATTTAGAGGAGTAAATTAAAATATATAAAAATTTAATATTAATAAAATAAAATAATAATATATTTAAAGTTATATAGATAAAAGTGTAAAAAAAAATATATATATATATAAAAAATATACACAGATTAAGCATGACACAATTACACCAAATTTACTAAGGAAGCATTGCGAGTAGGGCTGCAAACGAATCGAACTGTTCGCGAATCAATTCGGTTCGGTTCGAGTTCGAGTTAAAGTTGTTCGCCTAGTCGAGTTCACACATAGTGTTATGTTCGATTGCTCAATCGAACATATATGTTCGCGAACCATGTGGCTCGGTTCATCTTTGTTCGTGAACAGTTCGAGTTTGTTGGTTCAATAAGTTCAAATTCGGTTCGATAAGTTCAATATCGGTTTGAGTAGTTTGATTTCTTACATGTTTAAATTGTTTCAAAAATTTTGAATATATATAATTGGTTATTTCATATTAAATTCTAAAGTTTGTTGATAGACACGTAATTCATACATTTTATTATCCCTAATTTTGTCCTTTTAATTATATCAGTTTATTAAATTAATATGTTTTATTTTATTTTGTAGGATTTAATACTTATTGCAATAAAGTCAAAATCTTGGTGATGAAGCGATATTTAATGCTCTTATTAACGAATATCCAAGAATCCTACACAGAGAAGGAAAGAGGTGAAACAATCCTGGTGTGCAAGTCAAATCCAACAAGAGAAAGGAAAATTTATTTAGAAGATCTTTTTGAGAAGTTAATTGCTACTAGAAAGTTAAAACCTACATGAAAAAGGAACGAAAGTGTCCAAGTTCAATCGAATCTAAATTAGGGTTCAAAATTATTTTTCCTATAAATAGGTCTCTTATTTTAGAGAGGAAGATATTAGGTATTGTATTAGTTTATGTTAGGAGTAAAAGTAGATTAAATTACGTCTTCATTGTATGTTCGTTGAATGATCGTTAATTAAATGGAGTTTTCTTATTTATTTTTAATCTTATTCTTTTCTTTATTTTAATTAGTTTAATTATTTTCCATGTCTAGCTAAATTCTATCATCTAGGATGAAGATGAAATTAAATAATTATTCGTGATATTATTTTCATCTCTTCTATTATTTATGTTTTTATGTTTAATTGATTTCGCTTTTCATGTTTCGTTATTGAAATACTTTCGCTTTTATAGTTCTTAATTATGTGATTTTAAATTAATTAAGAGGTTTTGATAGATTATTATTAAGATATGAATTTTTCATAATCCATGCTTGTTCAAAGAAGTTTTGATGGGTTATAGTTAATCCTTAAATTTTCATAATCTATGCTTGCTCGCGTTAATTATAAATTACTAAATTAAAGGGAAAGGAGATCAAAATCATAGTGAGTTATAAAAATAGAAGAGATTGAATTATATGTTATGATTATTATTTAATAGATTCAGATTCGTAGATTGTTTTTCTCATTATTTATTTTCATATTCTAGTTAATCAATTCTAAATCTTTATTTCTAATTCGCCTAAAATAGATATTAAGGATACATTAAATTAATCTAGTCTCTGTGAGTTCGGCCTGTACTTGCCAGTTCTTCAATTAGACATTGTGCACTTGCAGTACATAATTTTATCACATCATTTATCTTATCAATAATTGTTAAATTTGTAACAATTTTTTTTATTAGCGAAACATCTTGTTATTTTTTTAATAATTGATTATAAATAAATATTTTTATTAAATAATAATATGAACTTGTTCACCACTAAATTCTAATTTAATTAAAATAATTTTAATATTTTCATAAAAATTTTAACATGATTGTTGGATTATTATAATTTACATCCCTAATAATTTAATAAATTATAACCCATGTCATAAAGCACATAAATAAAGTTATTAATCATCATGCAATGACAATTTGACATTAATTAAAGAATGATACAATAAAATTGCTTACATTTATGAGTTATTGAAATTGTCAAACCGATATAGAGATTAGAGAAATCAAAGTCATCAATGTATCGAGACTTCAGTAATAGAGTAATAATCATTTACACGATTACTATCAGATATTACATATATCAACTATCAATTATGTAATTAAAATTAAAAACTTGATTTTATCAATTTTTTGATTTTTTTTAGTGTTACAGACTTATATGTGAGACAGTGATAGAGAGAGAGAGAGAGAGTAATTACTAACTTTGATTTATTAATTATGCAATTAGTAATCATATTAAGGGTAAAAGTAGTATTTAATAATCTAATTAAACAATATCTTACAAGATCGCTTGCATGAAATTTTAAATGAGTTATTAATTAAAATTAGAATAAGAAAAAATATTTTTTAAATGAAATAAAGTTTCTAAATTGCTTTGACTTTTAAGCATTTGATCTTAGAATCGTAATTAATTATTTAGTTTAAAACAATATAATTATGAAAATTAAAAACTTTTTATAAAGTAATTCTCAAAATTTATTATATTAAAAAGTTAATTATCACATCCTTTTAGATTAAAAATATTTCCTATCGACTTTGAAAATTCATACTTGATCATTTATTACACGAGTAACGGAGAAAGTATTTGGCAATAATACATTCTAAATTTTCAAAGTTAACAATATTAGTCTATTAAATATTGAATTAATCTAAATCAACTAAATTCACATTATTTTAAATCTTAAAATTTTATAATTTCATATTTTCATTATAAAATTTTTAAATAAGACTATTTTATGAAATAGATAGAGTATTATTCATTTATTCTAGATTAATTATGTAATAAATAATAATATCGACTACTAATCTACTACTACTAATTTAATATACTATATATATATATGATATATAATATGTTATATATTATATCTTATTTCTAAATAAGTCTTATATAGTGTGATACAAGAATTATATTTCAATGATAATATGATAATAATATAATATGACATATATTATATTTATATGATTATATCCTATTCTAAGACAATATTTGATCTAATTTTTGATTGAATTATTTAGCCTCTTAGAGAAGACATTTTTGGTATTTATCTAATTGATTTTGCTTCAGATTTCTAAGTTTACTTTCGCGAACAAGTTTGGTGTTCCTGAACAAGTTTGTATTCGTGAATGTTCGCGAACAAGTTTGTGTTCGTGAACGTTCGCGCGCAAACTGTTCACAGTTCGCGAACAAGCTTGTGTTCGTGAACTCGATCATGTTCGTGAACATCAAACGATCCGAATTCGTACATATTTTTTGGTTCGATCAAGTTACTCGAATATGTTCGAGTTCAACTAAAAGTGTTCGAGTTTGACAAAATTCGATTCGATTCGATTCGTTTGCGGCCTCAATCCCGAGACTTTATAATATACTACATTCGTTCCTAAAAGATTGTCGTTTAAAATTTTTACACATGGATTAAGAAAGTCATTTAATACTATCATTTAACAATTAAAATTTGTTTAAAATTCTATCACTACCACTTTATAAGAAGTTGAAAACTATTAATACAAGAGAGAGAATTTTTTGGGACAATGAGAGAAGGTAAGAATGATATAAAAAATAAATAATTTACTCTTTTAAAAAGTTATAAATGACAAATAAATTAGAACAATTTTTCTTTTTAAACAATATTTTTTTAGTAACAGAGGGAGAGTAGATAATTCTATACATATATAGAATATTGATTATGATGGTTTTGGTCAAAAAAGAACAATTCTAAAGCTATAATTGACTTCATGAAAAATAGTAACATAGCTTTCAAACACAGACGTACTACCAACTACTTTTGACCAGTCACC
The DNA here is from genome assembly GCA_020205615.1 of Panax quinquefolius. Lineage (NCBI taxonomy): Eukaryota > Viridiplantae > Streptophyta > Magnoliopsida > Apiales > Araliaceae > Panax > Panax quinquefolius. The sequence goes on from CM035162.1 coordinate 28,813,474, forward strand.
TCCAACCAAATAAGTATAGTATACTAATATAATACTAATTATTTCCATACGTGGTTCCAATATATATATATATATATATATATATATATATATATATAAGAACACACTCACTCTTGGAAATAAAATAATAATAAAAAAAGACATTAATTAATTAACATCATCGTATGAAAATTAATGAAAATAACCCATAAATATACACACAACCTCGTGGAAGCATAATTTCTTATATAATGGTTTGGGTGAAATTAAGATAGAGGTCACGTGAAATGTTTAAGTCGGGTTTTACACACACACACATATATATATATATATATATATATATATATATATATAAAGTAATTAGTTTATTACTATGATAACATAAAATAATAAGTAAATTGTAATGATAAACTTAAAACGTTAAATAACTATTGTTGGGCATTATAATCCTTTTTTTATCGGACCCAGACTTAATGGGCTCCTCCTCGATCATGTTACTTTTCATCCTAATTGGTCTGCAAATGATCCGGCCTAGTTATTTGATCATTTCATTGGGTCCTTTTGCTTGATCCCATCGTTTGGGTCATTTCAAGTTATTCGGGCTTAGTCATTGAATCGCCCATTACACAAAATTGTCACTTAATCCAACTTTTGCCCAGAATCATTATGCCAAATGATAGTTGACTCACCGTAAGACCTCGAAATTTTTAAATAAAAAGGAATTTCCTTTATTTATTATTTTGAAATAGTAAGGGTTGATTTGATTAATGTGGATAGTTAAGGGTTAAATACGCAAATATTTCAAAATAAGCAAGTGGTTATAAAATATTCATTATCGTCTGGGGAATATTCGTTTGGTCGTGGAATATTCGTATTTGTCTTGGAATATTCGTGACGACAAGGCAAAGACCATGTGTGGGCCCCATAACTGAAAGCGATTGGATGAAGAAAACGACAAATATAAGTTGTTTTTAAATAACAGGCGTAGTTGTTACTGAATTAATCTTGTTGGAATACCTTTGGGTTAAAACACACTAATACGCCGCTGTTGACAAGAAGAAGACACCAGTATTGCACCAATTATTGATTCTTACGTAAGAAGGCACTACTCAATAATGGTTACGATAATTACTGCTTCAAAGATTTTATTGAAGTTAATAATTGTTGCGTTGATATTTTATATTGTTGTTTTTCATAATAATCGTCATTACATATTTTTCATTATCGAAGCAATAATTCATATTATCTGAATAATATTATTAGATAACATTATTGGCAATGTCTAGAAAGTTCTGCTCTAAGGAGAGGTTTGGTCACCTAATTGCGGCCAAAGAAGAAGAAATTCTTATTGAAAGCCCCTCTTCCTGAACCGCCTTGTTGTCGATATTGTGATTCTGTAATATTATTTGTGAATAATTAATTATTGATTTATATGATGAGGAAAATATTGATTTTATGTGGATATAGATGGAGAAATTTTTAAAATGACAATTGTTGAAAATTAATATTTTATCTTTTTCCGATAAAATAATTCATTTAAATATATTATTTTAATAATATATTAATCTGTGATATTTTTACAACGAATGTGGGATATATGAGTATACTGAGGAGGAAGAGTATTTTGTTGCAATAAATGTTTAAAACATGTTAAACATGCTCTGTGGACCCCATTTATCGACCGAAATTTGATTATAACTGTAAAATTGCCCGCTTGTGGATTTCCTTACCAATTTCTATTTGGAATTTGGAAAAACTTTCTTCCGCAGTTGTAGAGAATTGAATTTCCTATAAAAACTCAAGAGATTCGAATTTTCTAATGAAAGGGCTATTTATTATGAATTATTGAAGTTCAAGTTCAAATAATTAATTTTTGGAAGTTTAAAATAATTTAAATTACAAAAACGTTTTTCTTACTTTTTAAGAGGTGGGCTACATGTGTGGCTGATGGTTGAGTGTGCGTATGAGGATTTTGAAAAATATAATAATATTTAATAAATTTTACGCTTTTGGTGTTCTAAGCAATTTCTATAAATAGAGTGCTTTAGGTTAGAATTGAAAATCACACCGAAATCAAGTTTTCTCTCTATATTATTGAATTTATTCTTGTGAGTATTTTGAGTATACTTTGAGTATTGCTAGGCGGTCTGCAAGTTTCCTTCAAAGACTATATCCGTTATTCTAATTTAGAAGTCTACCGATCTTCGAGGTAAGGAATATTATTTTTTTTCGTAATGATATTATTTCTTCAATATCATTATAATTGAAATGTTGATCTGAAGTTTTATCAAATTTGAAACTTTTTCATGCTCGGGTTACTATTCATGGGTTACTATTCATGAGTTACTATTCACGAGTTACTATTCACGAGTTACTTATTCACGAGTTTACTATTCACGAGTACTATTCACGAAGCGTGAAGATGTTTTTTTGAAATTTCTATCTTTTGTGTCTGGAGAGTTACTATTCACGATATGACACTATTCACGATACTGCACTATTCACGATATCTTTTATCTTATTCAATTTAAAAATAAAATTTCTTCTTTCGTCCAAAACATCTATTCGGATACTAACTCGATTGTATCCATGTTTTGATCATTCTTGAATTTTACACCACTATGATTATTTTTGAGGTATTTTGACGTGATAAAACCAAGTACGAATCCTTAATCCTTAATCCTTGCTCATTTTGTTTCATTTGGATTCGCTTTCTTTAAAAAAAAAAAAATTTTTTTCATCATCCTCGGTCTTAAATGATGATATTATGGAATATCTTTGGCTCAGTAGTGCAAAGATGAATGATTTCTTAAGAATATCTTTGGCCAGTGTAGTAAAGATGAATGATTTCTGAAGAATATCTTTGGCCCGTAGTGCAAAGATGAACAGTGTTTTAAATGAACACGACTAATCGATGAATATCTTCGGCTTTGTAGTCGCAAAGATGAATATTTGATTCCGTATGTATATCGATTGATGTTACAGGATAAAAGATAGACGATGAACTTTTAAATTCATACATGTAAGATAGTAGTTTGCATTCTCTACTTAACTCTTCTAATGAATTATTATTTCCAATGCGAATATTGATTTAAAATTTGTTGTCTATCAGATTCTATTATATTTTTCCTGTTGAAGACTAACGATAATTTGTTGTATATTATCTTAGTCATAATATTCTTTACCGAGCTAATTGAGCTCACCCTTTTCCTTTTTGTTCCATTTTTCTCGTGGAGGCGTAGAATATAAGCGAGTACGAAGCCTGGGTATGGAATGAAGGTTTTAGAAAAGGATTGTTTAGTAGTCCTCACCATTTTTGTAAAATAATATATCAATAAATGTGATGAGGATTTATTTGAGTATAGATATTGTCTAGAAGATAATATTTGTATTCAAACTCACAGCTTTACCTTGTTGTAATAATAAAGTTGTAGTTGTTTCATGCATACTATGATTGACAACCCGATTGAGTGATGTATACCTATTTTGGGGGGCGCCACAATTGGTATCAAAGCTTGGGGATACGATCTCCATGCTGAGATCGGGAATAGAACTAGGAGGGAGAGACGAGTAAATCCTTCGCTAGTGTGTCCTACCTAAGCTTATTTGTTAGTTAGTCAAGATATATAGGATATTATGTGATATATTGATTTCCTTAATTAACCCTTGTTTTATAGCAAAGATTTGAGAATGTTGACCGAGAATATTAACAATGGATATGAGACCGCGGAGACGCCTCAGATTCTCACCAACGAGGAGAACGTGTAACAAATTTGGCAATGTTCCTCCCGCGAACAACACCATCGAAAGCGAGATGATGAACGAGGGATGTTTAGAAGTTTTTGCGCGCTCATAAAAAAATCGATCGAGGAGACTTCGTGTTCAAAATACAGGAGGAAATGATAGCAATTCACCAGGCTGTCACAATGCAAGTTAGCCTCAAAGAGTCGGGACCACCGTGAATTTAAGGGAAAGCCGATCCGATCACGGCGGAAAACACGGGTCAAACAAATTACCAAGATATTCGATGTCTTGGGACGACGGAGGAACAGAAGGTTCCATTCGCCACCTTTATGTTCCGCAGCGCGAAGTGCATTAATCAGTGGGAGTCTCGCGTAAGCGTACTCCATCCAAATTTTCAAAGATGTCTCGGGAGACGTTTGAGAGCTATTTAATGACAAATACTTTCCGAAAAGTGTTCATCATACGTAAGGAAGTGGAGTTCATCGATTGAACAAAACAACATATGACTTGTCTCAAAGACGAAGCAAAGTTTGCAGAGTTATCCGTGTTCAGACCTCATTCGTGGAGAATGAGGAACGATGACGCGGATGTTTCTTAGAGGTTTGAAACCCTAAGACACGCCAAGATCTCATTTCTCATAAATTTTCTCTTTATTCGAGATGTTGTAAATGTGGCTCAATTATTAGAAGCGAGATAACGAGTACTACCAATCGAGGGACCACAA
>CM035162.1:28818020-28932580 GCA_020205615.1 Panax quinquefolius
CCTCAAAGATCAAGAGGGCACATCACCCCGCCGATTCTAAGGAGCAGGGCTCTGAAAGAACGAAGAGGTCGATCCAGAGATCACACTCCCGAGACCACAAAGAAAGCACTTGTTGTTGCACATTCTCGCCATAGTGCCCGAGTTCGTAGACGGCATATCTGGGATCGTGATCTCCAGAGTCTACCGAGGGTACACCACCCCGTGGACACTCGCCATCGTAAAAGTCCTTCTAGAGTCAAGGCTCTATTGTAGAAACCGGCCCACCTGTAAGAAGAGGAGTCACCGAAAAGAAGCATCATCTCAACCGTAAGGTGTGGAGTATCCGTTAAAGAGTTAAAAGAACTTCTAAGCAGCCATTGGCAAGTACAAAAAACGAAGGATACTTCGAAAGAAGGCATCCCTTTTTTCCGCGAAATTCTTAAAGAAAAGTCGACCCCACCAAGAAGTTGCCCCATATCGAGAGTTACGATGGATCGGGATCCTCTATGACCACAACAAAGCGCTCGATCGATCGATGGATTATTACGACTTTAGCGATGCGCTAAGTGTCATACTTTTGTCACAACGCCGTAAAGGATGCCCGCAGTTGGATGGGGACTTTGCCCTGATTCAATTTCATCTTCGCGCATATGTGCAAGAAATTTCATGCTCGCTTCGGGAGCAACAAAAGAAGGGAAAACCAACCGTTCGCTGCTCAGTTCGACAGCCAATGAGTCTTCAATAATATGTGAAGAGGTTCCGTGAAGCAATGCCAAGTGATGCACTGAACGATCTACAAGCCGCTGGACTGCTTTCGTAATGGGTTAGATCTCGTCAAATCGTAGAAGTTGGTGAAGAAGTTAATGTTTCATCACCAAGAGTCTCACCAAGCCTTTCGACAAAGTCAAGGCTATATCGCGGGGAGGAAGCCATGGATGCCTCAAACGCCCTTCTTCGCACCGGCTTAAGGAGACAGACGGACAAACCGATAGAGACCGTAAAAGAATGAAGGGAATAAAGACCGCCACGGCGCGGGTCAAGAAATATAACAATTGAGATGTGGTGGAGGACGCTCATCCGCCCCAAATTTCGTAGAGTGAATAGACGACACAAAGACTCAACACGCATAGGTTATATCTCGATCAAATTAAGATCAACCTATCTTCGAGCCACCTCGAGATAACATTAAGCCCGGAAAGGGAATTCTCGTAAGTATTGTGATTACCATCAAGCTTCGTGTCACGATATACAAACGATCGTGTAGTTCAAGGACTTTATTGAAAGAAAGGTACAAGGTGGGCTTTAATTCAAGATGTGGTCGCTGTAACTAATCAACAAGCAGATGTAGGGCTGCTCCAAAGAAATTTCAACCAGCTCAAAGAAGCGCCAGCAATTCCCGAATGTACCGCAAGGCACGTGATAGATGTCATCACCGGGGTACTTCGCAAACTCGCTGGAAAGAAGCGCCGGTTATTGATTCTTGGCCATGCCAACAAGGTACCTCCCAAGACCGATGGACCTTATTCGAGTACCAGTAATCTCCTTTATCGATGAAGATTACCTTCTAAGTCATCGAACCGCACGAGGGATCATCAGTGCCGATCGCGCAAGTGGGTTCTTGTGGATAAGGCGATGATGGTAGATAATGGGTCTTCAGAGATATTCTCAGATGCCCACGCTTATCGTGAGGATGCACCTGGACGGCGAAAGATGGAGATAGATGAGAGGCTCTTTATATGGTTTTAGTAATGACCCTGGCCAAGGTGGTCGGAACCATCGAACTACCAAATATCTTCTAACTACCCCCAACAGTAGAAATTATTTGCAAATTTTATGTCAGGTACGTAGATTCTCGCTTATAATGCTATTTTGGGAAGGCTCTACTTTAATTGCTTTTGCAAGTCGCGACCTCAATTCCTCATTTCAAAATCAAATTTCCTACTACCATGGGGTCATGAGGTGAAAGGGATTTGATCCGCCGTAAGGTGTTATAGAACGCCGTGATCACTTCGGAGCTGGGAGTATCGGGCGTATGCACTACGGCGATAGAGATCGAACCCTTCACAGAGAGTAGTTCCGAACCATTGGTCATGCCAAATTAAGAAACGGAGGAGATAGAGCTCATCCCGCAAAGCAAACAAGTTTGAAAAATAGGTTCGGGTCCGCCGAACCTCTCCTGACGAACCTCACGGAGCTCCCGCAATGCTATGTCGACATTTTCGCATGGGAACCTCGTGATATGCCAGAGTAAGGTGGATATCGCCGAGCATCGGCTTGAGGTGGACCCGCCAAAGAAACCAAATCCGACAGTAAGAAGAGGAGGATCTTCGCACCAACGCCAAATAATCATCGATGAAGAGATTGCAAAATCGCTGGCAAATGACTTCATCTTCGAGATCGACTACCCACAAATGGATGGCGAATGTGGTGCCGGTCCGTATAAAATGGTAAATGGCGAGTCCGTGATCGACTACACCGATCTAAATAAAGCTTGTCCAAAGGATTTCTACCCGCCACCCCACATCGACCAACCCATCGATGCCACTTCGGGTATGCTTTGTTAAGTTTCATGGACGCTTTCTCCGGATATCATCAAATTTCTATGTAGTAAAGAGGATATACAAGACGACGCTCATTACGCATCGCTCAAGATATGCCTATAAGAAAATGACTTTCTACCATCAATGCCGAGCCACATACCGTAGGATGATGAACCATGTCTTCGATATCACCAGCAGAATGTGGAGGTGTACGTGACTATATGATCACAAAAGCATGTTGGTGCATAAACATCCGGATGATTTAGAAGAATGCTTTCGCACAATTCGTCATCACAATTTGAGATCGAACCCCACTAAGTGCACCTTCTGGCCTAGGAGCCGCAAGTTTCGGGTTATCTTGTCACCGAGAGGAATCAAAGCCAATCCAGAGAAGATTCAAGCGATCCTAAACACGAAGACTCCTCACCATTTAAAGATGTTCAACGTCTGACCGGAAGGATTGCAGCCTTTTAAGGAGGTTCATGTCCAAGCCTGCAGAAAAGATGTTTACCGCTCTTTCGATACATCGAAAGGGTCAAGAATGCAAAGACGCTTCAACGGACTTCGAGCGTGAGGACGCCTTTCGTAGAGCATCAAGTCCTACTTATCTTCTACGCTTTTGTTGGTGAAGCCCGCCTCGCCGAACCCCTATATTTATACTTAAGCAGCCTAGTTCGTCAAGCAAGAGCGCTTTTGGTGCGTGAAGTCAGGGGGTAAGCAAAGACCCTGCTTATTATGTAAGCCATGTCCTTCGATGTCAAACAAGGTACCAAACATCAAAAAGTTTGCTTTTGCTTTAATAACTCGCTAGTCGAAAGCTTAGGCAATACTTCCGTGGTAGATTGGTAATAGTATACACAGATCACCTTTGAAGAAGATTATGGGCAAACCCGAGGTATCGGGAGATTAGCCGCACGGACGATGGAGTCATCCCAATTTTTCATTGAATATCATCCTCGAACCGCCATCAAAGGGCAAGCTCAATGATTTTGTGGTCGAATGCTCGCTTTTCAAGTCGATGAAGTTGTGGTAGTGTCAAGGATCTGACAGAGCAGCTTGCAGCTTCTTCAAAGGCAGGCGTAGTTCGTGGACGCCAGATGCAGATGGGTCTTCTACCACTGACGCCGCTGAGCAGGATTATTCTCGACGAGTCCGGAGGGATTCAAGGCGCAAAGAGCCATCGATTTCAAATCAAAGCGACAAACAACGGTTTAGTATGAGGCGGTATTTCAGGTAGGTTACGACCGCAAAGAGTCTCAAGGCAAAGAATAATCATCTTCAAAGATTCTCGCTAGTCGTTACAAACTTTCGGGAATACGGGCTCGAGGCCCAAAATGATCAAATATCTAGCGTAATCAAGGAACAACTTCAACATTTCCAATCCCACGAAGTTTCGTGGGTCGAGCGTAATAACAATTCAATTGTCGACGACTCTCCAAATTAGCCACTACGGATGTTAACGCTTTCGATGGGTCTGCTTACTTAGAAATTTTGCAACATCCTAGTGGTCCATCATGAATCTATGATGTGCATCGACCAACCAATCACGTCGTCGACTCCATATATAGAGTATCCGCAGATGGCGCCTTACCTTCTGGACGGATGCTCGCCAAGAAAATCAAGTATAAGAGTGCTAATTTTGTTCGATTGATGGGGATCTGTTCAAGGGCTTTCATCTCCACTCATCGAAATGCCTCGACCCATCCGGGTCGAATACGCTCCCCGAAAGTACATGAAGGCATCTGTATACTATACGGCTACTAAGTCATTAGCCTATAAAGTACTTCGACAAGGGTATTATCGCCTACCATCTTCAAAGAAGCGATCGACTACGCCAAGAAGTGCGAGAAGTGTCAACTCAACAAATTCGATCTCATATTATCACCACCGTAAGAGCTATACTGATCTTATCTCCTATACCTTCGTCCGTCTGGGGGTTGATATATCGGGTCCACTACCAAGGCAAAAGGTCAAGTCGCTTTTTATTATAGTTGCATCGACTATATACGACCAAGTCAAGTAGAAGAAAAAGCCACTTAGGTTAATAACTAACAGAATGCTTGAAATTTTGGAAAAGAATCAAGAGATTTCGCTTCGGATTCCTAAGGTGGTAATATCTGACAAATGGACGCCACCAGGATCGAAATTTGAAGCATTTTTTGAAAGAACTCGGATTCAAAGATGAAAGACTTCAAAGGGCTCATCCACACCAAATGGACAAGTCAAGTGACCAATGTAACGTCAAATGGGATCAAGCGCAGATTGACGGCCAAGCGGCGATGGCCGTAGGAGCTACTTAGCGTGTTATGGGCTTATCGAATCTACTCTCCGAGGACTACAACGGGATTCACCTTTCGATTGGGCCTATGGTATCGATGCCTTTTAGTCCCAGCTTGAAATCGATCTCCAAGTCTTCGTCACCAATTCAGAGAGATCTACAATGAGGAAGGGCTTAAGGCCAATCTTGATTTGCTTTCGAGGAAGTAAGAGAAAATGTTTTTAATCAAATCAAGCAAACTTATCAAATCAAGAGTGGCCAAGCATTATAACAAGGGGGTAAAGTTTCAAGGTTCAAGTAGAGATTTTGTCCTCGAGAAGTCAAGCATCTACACCTCGTAACTGGGAAAGTCCGATGCCAAACCGAAGGACCAGATGAAATCATCAAGGCGTCAAGCCGGGACTTATCTATTGAAGGCATTAGATGGGTCAAGAATTAAGAATACTTGGCACGCCAAGGTGCTTAGAAGTACTTTCAAGAAAAATGATGTCAAGACATCGAAGTCTCAGAATATTTATGTCATCATCAATAAAGTTCCTTTTTTCTCGAACAAATCTTGCTTTCGCCTTTCGATCGCCATGAGTTCAATGGTGTTAGAGGTTCGTGGACTCACCACCACCATTCGATGGTAGCCTTTTCAGTGTGGTCCTTATGAGTTTGTCGTGCCCTTCGTGGTAGGCAAAAACGCCATCGGGTGTTGGGAGGTTCTGGGTGACTCACCGACCATTCGATGGTAGCCTTTTCTAGTGGTCCTTATGAGTTTGTCGCCCTTCGTGGTAGGCAAACGCCATTGGTGTTGGAGGTTCGTGGACTCACCGACCATTCGATGGTAGCCTTTTCTAGTGGTCCTTATGAGTTTGTCGTGCCCTTCGTGGTAGGCAAACGTCATCATCCTTTGGGAGGTTCGTGGACTCACCGACCATTCGATGGTAGCCTTTTCACAGTGGTCCTTAGACCTTGTCAGCCCCTTCGTGGTAGGTGCAAGTCATCCTTAAGACGCTTGTCGCCCTCGCGTGGTAGGTAGGCAATTGTCGACACACCTTAGACCTTGTCAGCCCTTCGTGGTAGGTAAGTGTCATCTTTTAGACTTTGTCGTGCCCTTCGTGGTAGGCAAATGTCATCTCTTGGTTCTGTTAGACCTTTCGGGTAAACAAATTCCTAATGAAGCGCATCTATCTCACACTTCTAAGAATTAATAAGTATCCCTTTACTTTATTACCTAAAATTTTTCTAAGTGTCGAGTTCTAATGCCTCATTCTTTAACTTCATCTTATCTCGTTATATGACATGTTTAGTTGTTAATTAATGCTCGAGTTCACCCATGAAAGAGTTTGTGCATCTTTCTAGTTAAATTAATATCGAGTATCGCGTATGTAAATGCAATCAAGTTATAAGGATGAAACCACCTTTCATCGATATTCAATCTAATTACAATATTAGATAATTTTACAAGTCCTATAAATTAAAGAAAGAAAAATAATGTAAATCTTCATAAATATTCTCTAATGAAATCAAGGAAAAGAAGAGCATCACCTTCAGCGCCACCTTCGCTATCCTCAAGAGTCGAGCAAGGATGGATCCGCTGTCACCGCAATCAGCCTTCTCCTCGCCACGACTCCTAGCAGAGCTCAGAATCTCCTGTAATATATCTTCATTATCTCCCCATTGATCTCATCCGAGTTCCGATACTCTTCACAGATTTGTTTGCATGAAGGTCATCTGCTGTAGAGGCCCAAGGTCCCAAGAGCCTCGAAGTTCTCTGATTTCTTCTTCGAAGCTATTGCTTATTCGTATGATGACGAGTCTCTCGCCAAATTCTAATTTTTGGATGGTCTTCGTCGAGCTTAGCATCGCCTTTTAATTCCTTGATCTTCCATCCTTATCTCGCCCTCCTCCAACCAAGTCAACATTCATTTTGACGATCTCCTCGTGGCAGCGCTTTGGTCGACTTTTAGTTCTTCATCGAGGCCTTCACATCTCCTCGCTCATAACTCTTTTCAAGACCTTCATTCAGTATGAAGAAGGCATTCATGCTGCTGAGTCTTTTCCCTAGCCAAGGCGCATTTCGTATGGGCATTCTCCTTCCTCGTAGCCCTTCCTCCGATTCACCGAGAGACCCTTTGACGCAGACGCCTTAACACAACATTCGCCTACGCATGTCCAATATTATTTAATCGCCTGATGTATAAGTATGAAGATAAATTCAAAATAAAGGAGAAAACCGCTTACCTTCGCCAAGTAGCTCATGCCTTCACCGAGTAAATCCCCATTCGAATCGCTCCTCAATCGATGATCATTTTCACTTAACGAACGGCGCTGAATAAATTGAAAGGAAAATGGGCATTAAATCGAGGCCACATGGCTCGAGAGGCCATGGCGTCCCGCCGAATTCGGCAATGTTTGTCTTGGAGGAGAAGGCGGGGGTTGATTGTGAATCGGCGAAGAGTCCACATGTATGGTTTCGTGGAGAAGGAGACCGAGCAGAGTGGGTTCGGGGTCATGAAGGTGCGTATGATGAACCGGGTGGTCCGTCTGATGGATGTTTTTTTTTCGGATGGAGGGGGACATCCGCCGGCTCATCATCGTGCACTTGGATTTCTCGTGGGATTATCGAGGAATGACAAACCAAGACGAGGGAACCTTGAGCTCTTCTAAGCAATGGGGTTATCTTCGCCCTTATTTTCTTTACACGAAGAACCTTGGCCCGATCGCAAAGGAATGTCGAGCGCACTCTCCTCACCGGGGTAGGTTCGTAAGGTGCGTGATCGGGGTCATTGATGGGGTTGTTTGTGGGGTTGCTTTGGAAGTGTTTCCTGTCACTTTCGGGTTTGTTTCCTGCTGGGTGGATTTGATTTTTTCATGCGATCTTTTCTTCTACGGGGTCCGAGGGATTCTTCTGCATGTTGGGCTCATCTGGCCTGGGGTTCATCATTTCAAGGGAGGTAGTCAGGGATCTATGGATGGGGGATCAACCCGGAAGATTCTTCACCAGGATGCTTCTTCGCCACATCCAGATTCTCCCCGCCAAAAAATCTTCCGTGTCTTTCACTTCCGAAGAAGTTGGTTTGATCGTAGACACCGCAAAAACCATATATCGTAACCCATATCATTTATATATCCCAAAAATTATGTTACAAAGTTGTTCAAACTTACATTTGTGGTCATATAGCCAGCTTGTTTGGTCAAGTGTAAAACTCCATTCTTTTGAGGAATCTTCTTCAAAAGTCCGCCATCTCCTCACACGCCTTTCTGAGATGTCTCCAAAGTCACAGAGACCCGATCGAGGTAGTCCAACTGGAAGAGAAGAGATCTCGTCCCGCGGATTTAAAACCACTTCGTACAACCCTCGTCACCGGAAGGGGTATCCATCAAGGGTCTCCTCTCGAACTGTGTCAGGCCTGGGGACCGCTTACTCAACATTTTGAAGCCTCGCTCTCTAGACCTTCCTAGCAGAGAAGAGGGTGAAGAAGATGTCAACGAGGGAGAAATCCCTAATTGCGATGTAAGGCAATGAATGCCAGATACGGATGTAGAATTGGGCACTAATCGAGCAAAGCCCACTCCTATGAACCCTGTGAGGGTAACGACAAAAGCACGGAGAGGTAGCGAACCCCTTTTCCGTAGAAGGTGATCGGCACGGCGACCCAACCGTCTCTGTCACCGGTACACACGCGCTTTCAGAGCAGGAGCCCTTATGGCATACATGTCGAATCTGATAACGAGTCCGGAAGGATACGATCTCGATTCCGTGACGGAGGAGGGATGTTGGTATGAGGAAACTGCTCCCATCCTTGAAAAAGTCGGGTCGATGCAGTAGGGATCGAGGTGGATTTCCCCATGGTTGTTAAAGATTGGGGTCGGAACTCAAACCTCTCGTTGTGGGTTCGGGTCAGGAGAAACAGGTACTAACAGAGTTACGCCAAGGGAGAGTTTTGGCTAGAGTTCACAAATACCATTGTTGAGATTTCGTGAAATGTAGGAAGAAGTTCTCACAGAGGAGAAGAAAGCTCAAAGGTTCAAATTTCAAATTAAGCAGTAAAAACCGCTGAATTGGTAAAGTTTACCTTTATAATCGACTTGCTATACTCAGAATCGAGGGCGCACATTTAATTCACTAAGAATGATGATGAATGGGAAGAGGTTTCATCTGCTTTTGGGTCTAAATATCTTCACCGAGTGGGCTTCAAGGCCTATCGGGCTTCCCATTTCTATTTCTCGATATCAATTGACCGGCTTTTGTTTGGCTTTTGTGAGTTTCACTTTGACCTCTTGTGATTTATCATAACTCGTTATGTCACGGGCCTATATCGTTTATAGTCTTTCATTAAACATCCTGCTTAATAAAAGACTAGGGGCAAATGTCAGCCATAATCCTTTTCCTTATCGGGCCATTTAATGGGCCTCCCTCGATCACGTTACTTTCATTCCTAGTTGGTCCGAATGATTCGGGCCCATTATTTGATCATTTCATCGGGTCCTTTTCGCTTGATCCTATTGCTCGGGTCATTTCCGCTTATTCGGGCTTAGTCATCGAATCGCCCATTACACAAATTGTCACTTAATCCAACTTCGACCGTAAATCATTATGCCAAATGATAGTCGATTACTATGTTCGCCACCTTTCTCGCATTTCACGGCATTAATGAGGATGGGACTCGATGACCATGCGCAAAATAGTGGTAGCAGGTGAGAGAAGTAGGCTACATACTTTCTACCGAAATGACCGAGAGTGGGGAAAAGGTGTCGAGATGATGAGTGGCACCAGAAACCGGATCGAGTATGATGATGTAAGTAGATTACACATCACAAGAGGGTAAGTAACAAAATTTTCATTGTTACACATTCATATTATTATTCTCTCTCGATTAGATATTATTTTCTCCATCGCCTTTCTTGAGAGATCAATGGCCGTTATCACATCCTCTAAATTATTCCTCATCAACACATAGTCAGCCGCCTCTATTGCAATATCTGTTCCTGCCCCGATAGCCATACCAACATCCGCCGCAGCTAAAGCTGGTGAATCATTGATACCATCACCCACCATAGCAACTGTGCTTCCATCTTTTTGAAACGAACGGATGACTTCAGCTTTTCCAGCTGGCATTACTTCCGCCCTTATGTCATGAATGCCAACCTGCACACAAAAGTATACGACATTATAGAGATGTTTTAACAATGATTCTTTCCCCATGTTAATTGCATCTACATCATCCTTGTCATTGTGCAAGACAATTATCACACGGCATGGAGTGGATGCTGCCTGGCAGTGACAATTTTTAATCCTACCTACTATTTTAACTTAAGAAGTCGATTCACCAAATCCTTAAATTTAAAATATATGTGAATTCGTTTGAGTTTTAAAAACAATAAATTCGAAATCGGTGAAAACTGACATTTGAAAGTCAAAATACGAATCTTTTTCGGGAACTGAAGGAGTATAAATTTTATTTAGTCACCTAAAAAGGGCTGGTGTCTGACGCCCAAGTATACACATTGTATACACAACATATACAATGCGGCTAAAGAGAACAAAATCAACCTCCTAAGCCAAACACCCAAAAAATAACTCAAAACAAACAAAAGAGCCCTGGGAACTCCCAAAATATCACCCCTTGAACTAAATTCTGTGGACAAGTAACTCATTTCAATAAAGAACTAGTCGCACCCGATAATGGCACAGTATCCAGGATAACAAAATTCAGGAACTCTATTAAACTATATGATTTAACCTTTCACACATAGGGGAACATTAGTGTCACTGTCTGTAACACAGGATGAAAGTGAAATCTGGTGTATTCGCATGGAAAAACGTAAACAATCCTAAATAAATGTACCCACCTCCTTAGCAACAGCCTGCGCAGTCCTCCAGTTATCCCCTGTAACCATGACAGGTTTGACACCCATTTTGATGAGGCCTTCCACAACTACAGCAGCTTCTCTCTTTAGTGGATCTGCTACTCCCAAAACGCCAATTAAGACGGCACCATATGCCACTAGTATGCATGTGTTTGCACTTTCTTCCAGTTCTACCAACAAATTTTCAGTATGGGTTGGGATATGGACCCCGTTTTCACTAAGCAAACTACGATTACCAACCTGTTGAGTATACATGATCTGATATAAGCAAAACCACCCCAGCCATTATGAATCATAGTTACTTTGATTTGGTCGTCTGTTTCTTTTCTTTTCTCTTTTTCTTTCCTATTGTTCTAGTATAGATAGTGCAAAACATTGTTTTAAAAACTCACCAAAACATGCTTTCCATCGATAAAGCACTCAACACCTCTTCCAGGAAGAGCAGAGAATTCTGACACATCAAGAAGCCATCCAGAGTACTTGGGCTCTTTCTCATGATATTGGACACCTGTTGTAGCAGAAGGCTCCTCAAAGAACTGGAAATGGCGGGCATATCCTATTATTGCTTTTGCCAAAGGATGTTCACTGCTAGCCTAAAACATAGAAAAGCAGGCAGTCTTTGATGTCCATAAGTATTGCTAATAAAGAAGGAGGTCTGACCCAAACTGAAAAAGACAAGGTTACTGATAATATACTAAATGTAGTTAATGTAGTAGGTAGCCATCACCCTCTTTTTAATGAACAAAGATTCATTAGAAAGCTATTTGAGTAGGTTATACAATGGAGGTTAACTTTGCAGTCCATGAAGTAAAGAGGATAAAAAAAACAGGGATAGAGTCATACAAAATACAGAGGCTGCAGTAGTATGACTAGCCATAGCGAGAATGAACTACAATTATATAATAGAAGAGTTAAAAAAAACTAGTTTGGGAACTGAAAGTTACCTCTGCTGATGCTACCAATGTAAGGAATTCTCCACGATCCATTTCTGTGAAAACTTTTGCTGTTGTAACTGTAGCTTTTCCTTGCGTTAAAGTACCTGTTTTATCAAATACTACATAATTAACCATCTGAGCCCTCTCCAATGCATCTCCTCCTTTAATTAGCACACCATTATTAGCTCCAACCCCTGTCGCAACCATGACAGCTGTTGGGGTAGCCAAGCCAAGTGCACATGGACATGCAATAACTACAACTGATATTGCAAACATGAGGGCAAAACAAAGTAATTGCTATTTTCAGGTAGCCATTGTTCTGGGTAAGAACCAATAACTCCACCAACATACCTACAGAAAGAAAATCGACATTAAAATTATAGGATATTCAATGAATAATTATAAGGGTACCCACATGAATATGTCAAAACAGATTGTAATGAACTTACCACCCAAAAAATGTCAACAATGAAAAGGCAACAACTGTAGGGACAAAATGCTTGCAACCTACAATTCACAAAGATACCTAAGTGAGGATGATACTTACGCTTATCACTCATTAACAATACCAAATGAACAATATATTCCAGGACACTGATCAGAGAATAGATAAAATAGCTGAACCCAATTAGGCAATTACCATAACAAAATCATCAGGTTGATAATAATTTCCAGACTTAATACTGGAATCAACAACTGATTTCTTTTCCCTTCAACAAAAATTTAAATCAAGTGTAAAATGCAAAGATACAAGTTATACTTGTTCTAACAATTGAACTTACATAATCAGCAAATTTCTGAATAGGAGCTTTGGACATCTGTGCTGTCTCAACTAGAGAAATTATCTGGCTCAAAACTGTGTCAGAACCGACTTTGGTAGCTTGTATATGAAGAGAACCATGTAAATTTATGGAACCACCAATAACTGGCGAATTGACCTCCTTCAAAACTGCTGCAGATTCACCAGTAACCAAACTCTCATTGACATAACTTGAACCCCAAACAACCGTGCCATCCACAGGAACTTTTGTGCCAGGAAGAACTTTTAAAAAATCACCAGGCTGAATGAGTTGAGCATCTATTTCCCTTTCTCCAATAATCTTGCCACCTATAGTCCAAGACAGAGAAACTTATGTGGTCGCAGTTTCAAATATATGATCAGCTTTCATCCTGTTACGGACGAACTACAAGGAATAGTGTAAAAGTTTTTTTTGTAAGTATACTTGTTTGTTTCTCAAACTTGTAAGTTACAAAATCTAGTAGATACACCAGAAAACTTATCTGTTCTTCTTTTTTTTATGGGGGCTTTGGGTTTTCTCATTTGTCTCTCCATCTCTTTTTTCCCCTTCTGGGGGGCGTAAAGTGTAAGAAAACAGAAAAGAATCTCAATTTGCCTAAAAAAATAAAATGCATCTGAAACCTTCAAATTATGTAAAGGTAGCATACCCTTGTCTTTGAGAAGCAACAAAGCTGTTGCTGGTGCTAGTTCCACCAACTTCTTTATAGCATCTGATGTTTTTCCTTTAGCAAGAGTTTCCAAGTATTTCCCTAGCAGTACAAATGTTATCAGCATTGCACTTGTTTCAAAGTACCTAGGTGACCAAAAACCAGTTACTGCACCATATAGCAGAGCACAGACAGAATAAAAGTAAGAAGCTGAAGTTCCCAATGCTACCAGGACATCCATGTTCGTGGAACCATTTTTAAGTGCTCTCCAAGCTGCAACGTAAAACCGCTTCCCAATACCAAACTGAACCACAGTCACCAATGCCCACTTCAACCAATCACCCATTTGGAAAGGTCCACACTGCCGCAACAATAAGGAATACAGTACAGGAATGCGTGGGCCGACAACGCGCATGAGAAAGAGAGGAATCTGGCAACAATTTAGGAGTCAAAATCAAATAAATTAACAGAAATGATGATAAAAGTGAGGAACTGGTGGCTGTTCTCTGAAGGCTTTTGATGTTCTATTTATACAAAGTGATAATTCCATGAAATATGTTACATAAACGATCGCCAGAATTGTCCATATCCTTTAACAAGTTTAAGGCTTATTTTACTGTATTCTAAGTTACAATGAATGAAAAGAAAGAAAAAAAATTGACTATTTATAATAATCATCATTTTGCATATCCAAGAAGTAGGCAGACTGCCAAAGGGGTCAACTGAGCAAAACAAAACTCAAAAAGGATACACTTGGTTGTATAATAAAAAATTAAAAAGATTCTACCCTAAAAGAGAGACAGAAAGATGAAAGATACATTAAAATTCAGACCAAAGTTATATAACTCACACTTAGAAAGAGACTGGCCATGAAAAGCTGAAACATATTCGAGGATTCTTCAAGATCCTTAGAAGTCATTCTCGTGAAAGGGTTTCTGACATGAAGATTAAACTTTCCAGAACTTCCTTGTTCAATCCCATCAACTAACAATCTAGAACAAAGAACCACGGGATCAAAGAGAACTTCTAATTCTTTTAATGTCCTGTTGAAACAAAATTGTCTCACTCCCTTCAAGCTGCTAAGTATTCTTCCTAAAAACTGTACATCCAATTCACTCAATATCCCAGTAACACCTAGTATGATTTTATCCTGCTTCAATTGCTTCCACTATGTCATCCTTACTGATTATAGTAGGATCATACTCAACCTCTCCAAAAGAGGTTGCCAAGGCAACAACTGCCCTTTTTACACCAGGGAGCTTTCTCAAGATGCCTTCAACAGAATTTACACAAGCTGCACATGTCATACCTCCAATTGTGAACTGTCCCACTAACGTTCCATGTGGTTTTGAACAAGACGAACCGGGTTCAGGTATAATCTCTGCCTCAAATCCAGCATCTTCAACTGCATTCTTAATTCCGTCCTCCTGAAACAATAAAAAAATTAAAACATAATATATTAGAATTGGAACCTCATCTTAACAATAATTAGCAAGTCATACTGAAAATAGGACCTAAAAATATGTATCCAGCCATCCATGTAATTCACAGACGGACAGACAATAAAGAATATAATAAACTTTCCATAAAGCTGCTAGGATCCATAGTCCACCCCTAATTCTTATCTTTATATTCATTTAGGTATTTTATATATTTATTTATTTACCAGTTAATAGATTTAGGCCGTATAAAAAAGAGTGGATTTAACTATTGAATGAACCAGAAACTCTAAGTTGGTTATAGCAATCCCACACATTCTAATAATTTTAAAATCAAAAGTATTATAATTTACTATACTAAGAGTGACTATTATGATCTGTTAATTAGGATTCTTTTACTTATAAGGCATGTCCCAATTATGTTAAATCAGTAACCATTCTAGTTCCATAGTAGCTTATAAAAAGATACAAACACTGACTAAATTAAGTTAGTAGGGCTTCAAAATTCGAATGTAACAAAAACAACACATTCATCTCAACTGTATCTATAGTATAAAAATTGTCCCATTCGACTTTCATCCTATCCTCAAAATTCAAACAGTGATTTAAATTTATTTTAATTTTTGAAGAAACAAGCTTGTACTTGTAAATACTTTCTTTAGTAATTTATAATATTAACTATTGCATTGATCAAAATAAAATAAAGTAACACTATTTTTTCAAATTTTAGGATTTTGCAAATCGACTAAAAAAATAAATGGGAATCTTTTTTCTAAATTGGAGGGAGTATTAAAGAATTTATAATTCATAAATAACTGATCATTTTCAAAAGGCAGAAATTGCAGATAATCCCATGTAGCTGGGGAAATGTAGAAGCCTTTGTTTTGTTGTTAAGTTAAGTTTAGCAATAACTAATCATCATTAAGCTGAAATTAAACCAAATTCTAGCTAAGCTAAGACAAGTAGGATCAAGAGAAAACTAACGTTGACCAAACTGGGATCAAAAACGACGTCGGCCTTGTTCTGAAGCAGAGCGACGGAAGCCCTAAGTACACCATTTAAGCTCATCAAAGCTCCTTCAACGGAATTGGAACAAGCTGCACAGGTCATACCGGTAATTCTCACCTGAATTCCCTTCATACCTTCCTCTAATTTTACCGAATTAGCCTCCTCCTCTCTACTTCGTAAGTATCGAGGAGCCGGACATCCTCGAGGTCTCCGTCCGACGAGTTTAGGCCGGAGCCGGTGAGCTGAATGTCCATATAACTCGGCGCCATTGAGAGAACAGAACGACAAGACACGAGTTTTATCTACATATCCGCTCCAGAGTAAAAAAGTAGTAATATTTCTACAAGGTTAATAATGTGGGTCTCATATATTATTATTATTAGTGGGGACAAGAATTATAAAAATATAATTTTTGTTGTAAAATTATTAATTTCCTGTCGATATTTATATATATATATATATATATATATATATATATATACGGTTTTTTAAAAACGTCACAAAACTTATGACTTAAAAGGCACTACCAAGTAAAAAACGAAAGTACAAACCAAAAAAAAGTTCGCGGGTCAAAAATACCGGGTCGAAAACCCTTCTTTTCTATTACTCTCCCAATTCGTACTGATTCCCTCCTTCTCTTTTACTCTGCCATTTGCGCCCATTTGAAATCCCTCTCTGCCATTCGCGACCCATTCTCTCTCAAAACCCCTTTCCCCGATTCTCACTCTTCGCGCAAAAGTGAAGCTAGATTCGCAAAATCTCCGGACATCGACTAGAGTAAGAGCAAAACTATTGGATTATCTCTCAAAGCCCTTTGAAGCTAGGAACTGTAACATCGACTGTAAATGTATCCGTAACTAGGATTCTCTCAAAGCCCCTTTGAAGCTTGGGGTTTGCAAATCGTAAGGTCAAAAATCGATAAAGTTTAGATTATACGCTACCGCTTTGAAATCATCGTCATCAACAAGCGAATCCATCACTCTCGATTCTCTCTCAAATACACAGAGTATAATATCTTTTTTCATTTTAGCTATATGTTTAAATTGAACTTGTTTCTTCTCCTCTAATACACAGAGTTTAATATGAATGCTTGCAAAACTTGTTGGTTGTTCTTTGATTATTAATTGTTTCTTTTCCACTGGTGCACTACATAGAAATTCAATGAGAAATACTAGTTCTTTTAATGTAAAATTATTATCAGACATCAAAATTCAAGTCATACCCCACAAGAAAGATTAGAAATGACATCAAGAGACAAAATAGATTCTGCAGAAAGATTAGAAATGACATATCAGTTGATAAATATTGTGTTAAACTTTCTACTTCCTATTATCTGAATCACTTTACAAACTCTAGCAAAATAAAAACAATATATCATGTACCTATAATCTTAAAATCAGGCATTAGTTTGGTATCACTTATCAGAATAGGAAAAGTGAGGAATTAAAATGGTAGTTCTTTGTAACATCACCAAGTTTAGAATCTTCTCATTGAACAATCTGTCATAAAATATGCAATTCTCAATGTTCTTCAAATTGTTGTTGTCCGGACTTAAATGTTGTTTGTTTTTTTTAACTGTAGGGATGGATGCTAACTTAGAGGATGAAGTACGGGGTAGTGATGAATGTGGTGATAATGTTGACAATAATGAAAAGGAAGTAGAGAATAAGAGAATCAAGGGAGAGTGGTGAAGGTAGAAAATTTTATCTATAATCCGCATGAAGGCCAGAGCATCTCAAACCTAGTGTTGGAAAAGAATTCAAAACAATAAATGAAGTTAGAGATTTTTACAACGATATGCTAAAGAGGCGAAATTTAGAGGCTAAATTTAGTATTCAAGTTGAAATACTAAGAAATTCAAGAGGAAGCTGATCGAAGTCAAAAGGAAAGAATTTGTCTGTTTTAAACAAGGTAAGGGAAAAACAATTGCGGATGTTGAAACTAAAAGACGTCGGGGATCGATAAAAGAGAGTTGTAAAGCAATGGTAGATGTGTTGAAAATAAATTCCGAGGCTTATGTAGTCACCCAATTTATTGAGGGCCATAGTCATCCATTGGCAACTCCATCAAAGAAACATCTATTAAGATCTCACCAAGTGTTTCGAAAAGTAAAAGTGTTTGACTCAACAACTTTCCATGATAAACATACCCTCACATCAACAATTCAATTTCCTTGGAGTACAGGCTGGAGGGTTTGAAAACATTAGGTGTACACAAATAGATTTATATAATTAGTAAGGGATAGACGTAATGAGTTGAAGGGGCATGACGGAGAAATGTTTAGTGAGTTTTGCAAATTAGAAAAGGGCAAGAATCCATCATTCACTTATAAAATTAGGGTCGATAATGAACAGAGGATAACACATTATTTTTGGGCTGATACTACCTCTAGAAGGGCATATAGTTTTTATGGTGATGTAGTCGTCTTCGATACTACATACAACACCAATCGATGTGGGCTGATTTTTGCACCACTGATGGGAGTCAACAAACATGGTCAAACCATAAATTTTGCTTGTGCATTATTAAGTGACGAGACCTCGGATTTGTTTGGCTATTCAACCAATTTTTAGAGGCTATGCCAGGTGATGCCCCTAAAATGATCATTACTGATCAAGATCCCGCGATGTCCAAAGCAATATTAGAAACTCTTCTGGATACTTTTCATAGATTCTGTAGTTGGCACATATTGACAAAATTTTCAGAAAAATTAGACTTAGTGAATTATAATGCTCACTATAATGAATTTGCCAATTATATTTGGAATTCAGAGTGTAAAGAAGAGTTTGATTTGACTTGGACAGAGCTTGTTGGGAGGAGCGGGTTAATGACAACAAATGGTTAGAAACAATGTATGACATTCGTACAAATTGGGTGCCAGCTTATTGTAATCATGTTTTCTCAGCCAATATGTCAAGTAGCCAACGAGCGAAAAGCTCTCACGCTTTTTTCAAAAGATATGTTTCTAAGAATAATTCATTAGTTGATTTCATGATCCAATTTAATAGGGGGCTAGTACGCCAACGTCAAGAAGAGTTATTAGCCGATCACAAAGATTTGATTGAGAAGCCTAAAGTGAAGATGAATCATGACTTTCTATTCCAAATGGTTGAAATTTATACTCGGGAAATGTTATATAAATTTGAAGATGAGATATACGAATGCTTGAATTACCGTTTTGAGCTTATCAAGGAGAGTGACAATCAATGCATATTTCAAGTTCATAGAAAAAAATGTTCACACATAGAGTGCAACAACTTATTTATGACAAAGGATTGGGTTTTGCTTCATGTAGTTGCCACAAGTTTGAGAGTATGGGGATACCATGTAGACATGTGCTTGGTTACTTGCTCAAAATGCATGATTTTGACGAATTGCCCCAACAATACATCTTGAAAAGGTGGACTAAGAAGGCAAACTCTGTGATAGTGGTTGATAATGAAAGTGGTATAATGATAAATAGTGACAAAGAATATCTAATCAAGCGGAGTGAATTAATCCAATGTTCTTTGGATGTTATTAATTTCGCCCTCACAAGCCAAGAAGGAATTAATATGTATAAAGATGCTTTGGCTCGTGTACTCGAATCAATCAATCTTGTTCTCTGGGAAGATGAGTCTTGATAAAGACCATATGTACAATGAAACAAACCGTAAAATCTTTTTGGGTAGTTGGGTTTCATTTGTTGTGTCAACAATGTCCATTGCAAATGTGCCAGTTATAAACTTGTAGGTAATAATTATGACAAAATTTCTACTACCATGAGATGGAGCTAAAAACTGTCTGACAATTGCTACTGCTGAACATGATTTTACTCAAGTGGGGGCTTGACATTATTAGTTAGCTGAAATTTTTAGTCTATCTTCCTACACTGCAGATGTGAGTCATGCCATCTTTAGTTATGACATTTTTAGTTGGCTGACGATTGCTTCTTGATTCTGCTAAAGAAATGGAAGACTCAATTGTTGTTAACAAAATTTGTTTTCAATACTCGAGCTCATAAACTTCAATTAACATTCGTATTTGAAGCAACATATAGTCGGAAATCTTATTCAATACCTATAACCAGGAAATCTCATACATAAAGTGTTAGCTAGATAATGAATATTATCAAAATTACAACAGATTTAATAACATTAACAACAACATCGCATAATGAAATTATCAAAATTATAACTGATTTAATAATATTAACAACAACACCGCATACACAACATTAACAATTATGACAAATCGTTGAGTTAGTTGCAATTGACGCATTTCAATTTTCACCATGGCTAATTCGTTGGAGTCGTTAGTATTCGTTGGATGAGTTGTTACATTTAAATGCTCTGATGTGTCCATTTGCAACCTCCCTTGATTATGCAACACTCGAACATATTCGTCACACCAACTGATGAAGTTACCACATTGCTACATATTTTTTAACACAATAAATTTATTCACTTGTGTAAAAGGAACAAATATACAAAAAGTACAATAAATAAATACATACCATTCTTGGGCAAGAATAATAGTGTCTACCTGGATTCTTTTCCGACATTGAAAGTTTTACTATACAAGGGCCCGTACCACAACGACATATGAACGGAGGCCATACGGATGTAGCAGTAGACGAATTTGATGACATATTTTCTATCAGCATACAGGCATAAAAAAGATCAACAATAATTTCAAATTGTATATTTGAATGAATTACGTCAGCTTGTTAGATATAAAAAAATCTCCAAAACTTATATGACTGCAATATTAGTACAAACAAACTTCAATAGACAATTAAAATTCAATATAATGAGCTTTAAAATTCTTATTGCTCGTTTCTTAGTGGTGTTCAACTTAAGTCTCTGAAATGTGCCTACTAAATCCTTTCTATTGCAAGTAACTGTATTGTAAATGAAGTTGTTGTGGCCTCCTATGAAATTTTCAGACACATGTAAGCTTCTGTTTCCCAGTAATATTAATGTTCTTGGCTTTTCCAGGATTCATCTTTGTCAAAGAGCTCACTCTTGATATGCAAAATGTTATAGCCTCTCCTAAAACCAAAATCTCATTGGTTCAAAAAGAAACTTTTTCCTCGGGTGAGTGTGTAACTGTTCCATCATCTAATGTTGATGGTAAGTTATAGAATCTGTGACGCCCCCAAAATAGGTATACAACACCCATTCTGAGTCGCTAAATACATGGTACAGAAACAACTATAACTTTATTAATACAACTGTCGTGCAAAATACGATAACACTTAAACTGTGAGTTTAAATACAAATATTATCGTCTAGACAATATCCACACTCAAATAAGTCCTCATTATAATTATTGATACACTATTTTACAAAATAGTGAGGACTACTAAAACAACTTCTAGAACCATCATTCCATACCCCGACTAGTACTCGTTACATTATCGCCTCCTGAGAAGAAAAAATAGAACAAAAGGAAAAGGGTGAGCTCAACTAGCCCAAGAAAGAACATTATGACTAAGATAACATAGAACAAATTATCGTTAGTCCTCAACAGGAAAAATCTAATAGAATACAATAGACAACCAGCTTTTAAATCAATATTCATAGTGAAATAATAATTCATTAGAAGAGTTAAGTAGAGAATGAAATCTACTATCTTCTATATATGAATTTAAAAGTTCATCATCGATATTTTATCCTCGTAACATCAATCAATATATATCCGGAATCAAATATTCATCTTTTGCACTACACAGCCAAAGATATTCATCACCGTCATGTTCATCTAAACACTGCTCATCTTTGCACTACTAGCCAAAGATATTCATAAGAAATCATTCATCTTTGCACTACGGGCCAAAGATATTCAAGAATATCATCATTTAGATGAGGATGATGAAAAATATTTTAAAAAAAAGCGAATCCAAAGAAGTAAAAGAACAAATATTAGGGATTCAGACATACGCTTTTATCCAAGTTCAATAATACTCCATAATAACCAAATTTTGAAGCGAAATTCAAAAATAAAGATCAAAACATGGATACAATCACATATAGTAACCATAATAGACATCTTGGACAAAAAGAAGAAAATTTCATTTTTTCGTTGAATAGTCAGTGATTCGTGAATAAGTCAGATCGTGAATAAGAACTCTCACACAAAAAGTTCTAAATTTGATAAAAAGTTCAGACCAATATTTCTAAAAGATAATGATATTGAAGAAAATAATATCATTTAAGAAGAAAATAACATCCCTTACCTCAAAATAATCGTATTTCGACCGAATTTGGGATGTAGTCTTGTGAAACTTGCAACCGTGATAAAGAACACTCAAAATATCAAAATAATCACAAGAATACACTCGATAATATAGAGAGAAAGAGAAAAACTTGTTTCATTGTGATTTTTAATTCTAACTTAGCCCTCTTCATTTATAGGAAAATGTTAGAAACCTATGGAGACTAAATAATAAAATAATAATATAATTACTTTCTTTTCACGCATGCCTCTTGACAATTCTCACCCACCGTACCAACTTTGAACCAATTTTCAAAGAATTTCACATATTGATAACCAAGTGGGTCCCACCCAAAAATTAATAAAAATTATTTTATTTTTCAAAACTTCAACAATTCATAGAAAATAGCCCAGTTATCAGAAAAATACGAATTTTATGTCCATTCTGCGTGAAATCAAATTCTCTACAACTTTGTAGCTTTGAGTTTTTCCAAATTCCAAATGTAAAATATCCAAAATCCACAAACCAGGTAATTTTAATACCTTATTACGACAAAATAATCGATAAAACACCTCAAAGATTAATTCCTTCATTAATAACCACATAAAATACATAAATCCATCATTTATATCAAATAAATATTTCATTATCATATAAATCAATAATTAATTATTCACAAATAATATTACGAGATCACAATTACGACAACCAGCCGCTTCTAGGGAAAGATGGGGCTCTCGATAAGGATTTCCATCACGTGCCGTGATTAGATGACCAAACCTCTCCTTGAATGAGAACTTTCTTGTGACAACCCCAAAATAGGTCCATTCCATCCAACCTATTCTGAGTCGCCAAATACACTGCATGTAAAAACAACTACAACTTTATTACAACAATTGTCGTGCATAAAATACAACAACACATATCTTTGTGAGTTTGGATACAAATATACCAAATGTGACACATGTCCCAACCGGCAAGACTCACAAAGTTGACACCTTACATAAAGGTATAGTCAAAACTGCTTTAGAAATTAAAATCTTTGAGAAGTGCTCAAGAAATCTTCGTATATGGGAGGCCACGCGTGCAGGTTATGATAGATATCATATGGCCACGTAATTATCCTTGGTCAACCTAATAGACCCCAAAGAAAACAAAAAGATTACTATCATATTCTTCCTAATGGTAAGTCTTCTCTTGACATATCATTATCTCCACTGCTCTCTAATTGAGAATTATACTTGAACAAAACACCAAGATTATATAGGTAGTGCTCGTATATATACTAAGCAAGAAGTGGATGAGCACATCTCTCGTCTTATGATGATGATACGAGGTTGTATGTCATTAGACATATTGTATGATAGTGACAAAACACCCTTCCAAATACCGGGTTCGCCTGCCTCAACAAATTTATAGACCACCGCTTCTATTCCTCGTTATCCCCACTCGACCCAATTACACTTTTTATTACCGAAAGGAATTATGAAGCAAAAGGGTGAGCACAACTAGCTCAAAAGAATATCATGACTAAAGATAAATAAATTATCAATAGCCTTCAACAAAGAATAAATCGTAGATTTAGAACATACGGTAGATGATAAAAATTTTCAACCATAGTCAGCAATGAACGAAAGCAATCCATTAGAAGAGTCAAATAGAGCATAAAGTCTATTATCTTCCCATGTTAAAAGTCCACCAACAATGTTTTATCCTCAGAACATCAATCAACAATTCCCGTCCACAATCACGTGTATAACTCATAATCATAATTGTAGTTCTAAATTTCTTTTCTCATCCAGACAAAGATAATTTTATCACCCAAAACATCAAAGATCATGGTTATACCAAATCACAGTTCATGTTCATAATCATACTAATAAATTCATCCTTGCACTACGGGCCAAAGATATTCATCAACAAGTCATCTTTGCACTACAGGCCAAAGATATTCAATAACAGGTCATCCTTGCACTACGGGCCAAAGATATTCAACAGGTCATCTTAATACTACGGGCCAAAGATATTCAACAATATTTCATCTTTGCACTACGGGCCAACGATATTCACATCTCAAAGAAATATATAATCATTTCAAAATCTATATAAACCATAATTATAACCATGTTGATCAATTCACTTTTGCACTTAAGCTAAAAATATTCAATTATAAATTCAATGGTCATGATCATACTAGTCATAATTCATCTTTGCACTACTGGCCAAAGAGAACCCATAGTCACGATCATACCAATAATCTACCCATCTTTACACTCAAGTGAAAGAGAAATTCAACATCAGGGTTATAAAAATGTTATATATGATAATAAAAACAATATGATCAACAACTTGCATTTATTTTCAAGAGCAACAATCATAAATCAACGATAATTTGGTCGTAAAAAAAACCAATTTTTGTTGTGAATAAGTACCCGTGAATAGAAACTCATTAATAGTACTCGTATTCGCATACATAAGATCAGATACATAAATAATGTCATATACGTAAATAAGGCCATATACATGAATAGTGGCCATTATATGTGAATAGTAACCCCCAACTCAAAAAGGTAGAAATTCCACAATAAGATCCATACCAATATGTCAAGATAATGATATTGAAAGAATAACATCATTATGAAGAATATAACATTCCTTAATATCCCTTACTATCCCTTACCTCAAAGAGCAGCACTTCTGACTGGATATCGGATATGATGCTGAAGGAAACTTGCACTGATTAATAGTAACTCACCAAGTATCTAAATACTCACAAAATACACTAGATAATCTAGAGAGAAAAAGAGAGAAAACTTATGAATTCTGGTGTGATTTTCAATTCTAACTTAGCCCTCTATTTAAAGAAAAATGTTAGCATGCCGAAACAGACTTGACCTGCTACCTGATGGATTTACCTGCTACTATTTCACCAACCAAAAATCAGCCATCTCCCCCAACAACCAAGAGTGGGGCCCACTCAATTCTAGAATTTTCCATCAAAACCTAATTTTCGAATCAGTTACCTCTTAAAATTCATAACAAATTATACGCTCATTTTTAACGGTTCAAAATTTGTGGACATATACTCAACTTATATATGTATAACATATCCAAAAATCATAACGATCCAACGGTCAGATCAAAATTATAACTCACGTAATAGAGCTTTAAGAACACCGATTTGATCTATTAATACCTCAAATCCGACAAAATACTGATAAAACACCGCAACATTAACTCCTTCATTTATAACCACATAAATAAATCCATCATTTATATCCACATAAAATAAATATTTCCTTATCATATGAATTAATAATTAATTATTCACAAATAATATTACGTAATCACATTTACTGAATGACCCGACCGCTTCCGGAAAGAGGGGGCTTTTCAATAAGAATTTCTCCTTACTGGCGCGCAATTAGGTGACCAAACCTCTCCTTGACAGAACTTTCTAGACATTTCCAATAATGCTATATTATTTACATAATATGAATTATTGATCCGATAATGGAAAATATCATGCAAAAGAATAATTATTGAAACAACAATAATATAAAATATCAACGCAAAATTATTGAATCAATAAAATAAAATATTGAGCAAGAATTACCGTAACAATTATTGAGTAGTGCCTTCACGTAAGAATCAATAATTCAATAATACTGCAATACTGCAAGCGCTATTGTTCATCCACGCGTAGACATCGTATTTTAACCACCGTGTATTCCAACAAAATAAGTTAATTTGTAACGATTTCGCCAGTTATTTATAAAACTCAATTTTGTTATTTTCTTCATCCAACAGTTATTCTGTTATGGGGCCCACAAATGGTTTAACGTATTGTAAATGCGAATATTACCCGACAAAAAGAATATTCCACGACCAAACGAATATTCCCCGACAATAATGAATATTTTATAACCACTTGCGTATTTTGAAAAATTTGTACATTTCACCCATAACCAAAGCATTATATCAAATTAACACTTTATTATTCACAATAATAAATAGAGGAAATACGATTTTATTCATTAAAAATTTGGGGTCTTACAATCTCCCCTCCTTATGAAATTTCGTCCTCAAAATTTGCGTACCTGATATTCCAAAAAGTTGAAAATACTTTGCTTTCATTTCAAATTCCATCTTTCCTGTCCTCATGATTTCTCAATTGCTCATCTCCTGTATTTCAGATATCATTCTAGAATACAGATTCAAAAATAAAGGTTAATTTAACAAATTAACATATCACATAATATCCCGATATTATGACTGACCAACAAATAAGCTTAGGTAGGGCACACTAGCGAAAGGATTTACTCATCTCCCCTCCTAGTTATATTCCCCAATCTCCGCCAGAGACCACATCCCTAAGCTCTAATACCAATCAATGACCCCCAAAATAGGTCCATTCCATCCAACCTATTCTGAGTCGCCAAATATATGGTATGTAAAACAACTACAACTTTATTACAACAATTGTCGTACAAAATACAACAACACATATCTTTGTGAGTTTGGATACAAATATATACCAAATGTGACACATGTCCCAACCGTGGACAACACCTCACAAAGGACACCTTACATAAAGGTATAGTCAAAACTATTTTAGAAATTAAAATCTTTGGGAAGTGCTCAAGAAAAACCTTCGTATACATGGGAGGCCACGTGCGTCTGAGGTTATGATAGATATCATATGGCCACGCGAAATTATCCTTGGTTGACCTAATAGACCCCAAAGAAAAACAAGAAGATTACTATCATATTCTTCCTAATGGTAAGTCTTCTCTTGACATATCATTATCTCCACTGTCTCTAATTGAAAATTATACTTCAAACAAATACCAAGATTATATAGGTAGTGCTCGTCATATATATACGAGTGGATGTATGTCCACGTTTAGATGATCTTGTATGTCATTAGACATATTGTATGATAATGACAAACACCCTTCCAATTACCGGGTTCACCTCACCCTCAATAGCTATAGACCAATTGCTCTATTCCCCTGTTATCCCCCACTCGACCCAAATACACTTTTATTACACGAAAGGAATTATGAAGCAAAAGGGTGAGCACAACTAGCTCGAAGAAAGAATATCATGACTAAAGATAAATAAATTATCAATAACCTTCAACAAAGAATAAATTAGAGATTTAGAACATATGGTAGATGATAAAAATTTTCAACCATAGTTGTAGCGGAACGCGCAATCTATTAGAAGAGTCAAATAGAGCATAAAGTCTATTATCTTCCCCATGTTAAAAGTCCACCAACAATGTTTTATCCCTGTAACATCAATCAACAATTCCTGTCCACAATCACGTGTATAACTCATAATCGTAATTGTAGTTCTAAATTTCTTTTCTCATCCAGGACAAAGATAATTTTTATCACCTGAAACATCAAAGATCATGGTTATACCAAATCACAGTTCATGTTAATAATCATACAAATAAATTCATCTTTGCACTACGAGCCAAAGATATTCATCAACAAGTCATCTTTGCACTACAGGCCAAAGATATTCAACAACAGGTCATCTTTGCACTACAGGGCCAAAGATATTCAACAGGTCATCATTGCACTACGGGCCAAAGATATTCAACAATAATTTATCTTTGCACTACGAGTCAACGATATTCACATCTCAAAGAAATATATAATCTGTAACGACCCCAAAATAGGCCCATTCCATCCAACCCATTCTGAGTCGCCAAATATATGGTACGGAAAATAACTACAACTTTATTACAACAATTGTCGTGCAAAATACAACAACACATATCTTTGTGAGTTTGGATACAAATATATACCAAATGTAAGACGTCACAATGACACCTTACATAAAGGTATAGTCAAAAACCTGCTTTAAAAATTAGAATCTTTGGGAAGTGCTCAAAGAAACCTTCGTATACCTGGAGGCCATGCTTTTTGGTTATGGTAGATATCATATGGCCACGAAATTATCCTTGGTTGATCTAATAGACCCCAAAGAAAAGCGAGAAGATTACTATCATATTCTTCCCAATGGTGAGTCTTCTCTTGACATATCATTATCTCCACTTCTCTCTAATTGGGTATTATACTCCAAACAAACACCAAGATTATATAGGTAGTGCTTGTAAATATACTCGGCAAGTGGATGAAAGACAACCATGTCTTATGATGACACGCGGTTGTATGTCATTAGACATCTTGTATGATAGTAACAAAACACCCTTCCAAGGTTGGGTTCGCCACCCTATTTGATTCACCAAATATAACTATTAAATGATGTATAAAATACAACACACTAAAGTCCTCAATAAAATTATTTCCATACTCTTTTGGGAGAACCTCAACAACTATAGACCACCGTTATATTGTTATCCCCATCCCCAATTTATACTCTTATTACAGAAAAGGAATTGTGAAGCAAAAGGGTGAGCACAAATAGCCCAAAGAAAGAATATCATGACTAAAGATAATTAAATTATCAATAGCCTTCGTTAATAATAAATCGATTTAGAACATATGGTAGATGATAAAACTTTTCAACCATAGTTGCAGTGAACGAAGCAATCCATTAAAAGAGTCAAATAGACTATAAAATCTATTGTCTTCTCCACGTTAAAAGTCCACCAACAATGTTTTATCCTCAGTAACATCAATCAATGTTCCTTTCCACAATCATATGAATAACTCATAATCATAATTGTGATTCTAAATTCTCTTCTCATCCGGAGACGAAAATAATTTTCATCACTTCGCCTTTACCCTCAAACATCAAATATCATGGTTATACCAAATCACAGTTCCTGTTCATAATCATACTAATAAATTCATCTTTGCACCACGGGCCAAAGATATTCATCAATCAAAGAAATACATAATCATTTCAGAAGTTATATAACAATAATTATAACCATGTTGATCAATTCACCTTTACACTTAAGCTAAAAATATTCAATTGTAAATTCAATGGTTATGATCATACCAGTCAACAATTTAACTTTTGCACTACTGGCTAAAGAGAACTTATAGTCACGATCATACCAATAATCTACCCATCTTTACACTCAAGTCAAAGAGAAATATTATCATTAGGGTTATAAGAATGTTATATAAAAATAATATAATCAAAACATGGTTTTAATTTCAAAAGTAAGATTCATAAATTAACGATAATTTGGTCAGAGAAGAAACTAATTTGTCGTGAATAGTACCCGTATTCGCATACGTAGTACCGTATATATGCGCTTAAGAACCTACGACGAAAAGATAAAGTTTCATAATAAAATTCATATCCATATTTATAACACCTTAATCCAAATGTTATAAACCACTTAGAAAATCTCATAATCTAATATTATTAATATTATAATAATATTTTAATCATTTCTTAAACTTATAAATAATTTAATCCAATTATTTACACTTTAATAATTAATGCATTTAATCATCTAAAAATGTTAAACTCATAAAATTTCATCATCATTAACCAAAACCCTCATAAAAATCTGCGATATACCTCATATATGATTCTCGAAGCCAATAAATCATATTTTTCAATTTTCTTACTTTACATAACATATTTAATTCATTTACTCATAACTAGAACATTTTCATAAAAATACCAAATCGGTTTCAAAATATTTATTTTTGGGATTTTGAAGAATATAGTCCCATATTGAATATATATTTTTCTCAAAATTTTTATAATTCATTTACTATTTTTCACATGGCCAAAACCACCGAATATTTAAATATTTATCATAAATTGTACTTTTGTCCAAAAATTCTGAAATTAATACGGTATACTGATATTATATAGATGTACTCCCAATAAAAATTTCATCAATTTTGGAGTTAACCACAAGGAGTTATAAACAGTTACTTTTAAAATAGTCTTTTCTCATAAAATCCATAACTCCTAATCTATACATCCAAAAATCGCCATTTTTGGACACAATCTACAAAACACATCAAAATATCATTTCAAATTTTTCCAAAATTTTTAAAAGTCCGTAAAAATACAAAACTGAAAAACATAATCACCCTTGAAAATCCCTTACTATCCCTTACCTCAAAAGAGCAGTACTTCTGACTGGAATAACGCTGAACGAACTTGCACCGTATAACAACACTCAAGATATCAAAATACTCACAAGAATACGCTCAATAATATAGAGAGAGAAAACTTCAGTTTCTGGTGTGATTTTCAATTATAACCTAAGCACCCTATTTATAGGAAAATGCTTAGAACACCAAAGTAGAAAATTTAATATAATATTAATATATATTTAATAAATTCTCTACGCCCATCTAGATAATCTGATCTCAGCCATCAATACATGTTAAAGATGCCCACAAACATTTAAAAAACGTTTTTCTTATTTAAATTATTTTAAACTTCCAAAAATCAATTATTTCGGAGCTTCGGAATTTCAATAATTCATAATAAATAGCTATTTTATCAAAAAATTCGAATCTCGCGATTTTTATAGGAAATTCAATTCTCTACAACTTTGCGGAAGAAAGTTTTCCAAATTCCAAATGAAATTGACCAAAATCCACAAACGGTTCGATTTTACAGCTTATAATCAAATTTCAATCAAGAAATGGGGTCCACCGACACACAAAAACATGTGTTAATCATTTAATGCCACAAAAATACTCTTCCTCCTCATATACTCACATATCGCATATTCATTATAAAAATATCACAGTTAATATATTATTAAAATAATATATTTAAATGAATTATTTTATCGAGAAAAAGATAAAATATTAATTTTCAACAATTGTCACTTTAAAAATTTTCTCCATCTATATCCACATAAAATGAATATTTTCCTTATCATATTAATCAATAATTAATTATTCACAAATAATATTACGTAATCACAATAATGACAACCGAGGGAGTTCTAGGAAGAGGGGCTTTCGATAAAGATTTCTCCTTCTTCTTGGCGCAAAAATAGGTGACCAAACCTCTTCTTAGACGAAACTTTCTAGACATTGCCAATAATGTTTTCTAATAATATTATTCGGATAATATGAATTATTGCTTCGATAATGGAAAATCTTTGTGTAGTGACAATTATTAAAACAACGGTAATATAAAATATCAACGTAGCAATTATTGAATCAATAAAATAAAATATTGAGCGATAATTAGTGTAATAATTATTGAGTAGTGCCTTCTTACGTAAAGTCAATAATTCAAAAATCTGCAAATCTTGTGTCTTCTTTGTGCAACAACGCCAGACATTTTACTTTACCCACCGGGTATTCCAACAATGTTAATTAGTAAATAATTACTGTTATTTATTTATAAAACTCCCTTTGTCGTTTTCTTCATCCGACAGCTTATTACATTATGGGGCCCATAAATGGTCATAAATGTCGTCATACGAATATTCCCGACGTAAAGAATATTCCACGACCAAACGAATATTCCCCGACAATAATGAATATTTTATAACCACTTGCTTATTTTGAAAAAATTATATATATCACCCTTAACTTTAACTTTTATCAATTTAACCATTTACTGAATAGTAATTATAAGAAAAATTGAATACTTTTATTTCATAAAATTCGGGGCCTTACAATCTCCCCTTCTTATGAAATTTCGTCCCAAAATTCGTGCACAGTATTTTAAAGAGTTGAGAATACCTTGCTTTCATTTTAGATTCTATCTCCCTTGTCATCATGATTTCTCCATTGCTCATCTCCTGTATTTTAGATATCATTCTAGAATACAGCTTCAAAACAAGGGTTAATTTAACAAATTAACATCACATAATATCCCGATATTATGACTGACCAACAAATAAGCTTAGGTAGGACACACTTGGCGAAGGATTTACTCATCTCTCCCTCCTAGTTCTAATCCCGATCTCCGCCTAAAGATCATATCCTAAGCTCGATACCAAATGTAACGACCCCAAAATAGGCCCATTCCATCCAACCCATTCTCGAGTCGCCAAATATATGGTAATGCGAAAAACAACTACAACTTTATTACAACAATTGTCGTGCAAAATACAACAACACATATATCTTGTGAGTTTGGATACAAATATATACCAATCAGAAGACGTCACAATGACACCTTACATAAAGGTATAGTCAAAAACCTGCTTTTAGAAATTAGAATCTTTGGGAAGTGCTCAAGAAACCTTCGTACATGGGAGGCCATGCTTTTGGGTTATGGTAGATATCATATGGCCACGTAATTATCCTTGGTTGACCTAATAGACCCCAAAAGAAAAATGAGAAGATTACTATCATATTCTTCCCAATGGTGAGTCTTCTCTTGACATATCATTATCTCCACTATCTATAATTGGGTATTATACTCCAAACAAACACCAAGATTATATAGGTAGTGCTTGTAAATATACTTTCGGCAGAGTGGATGAAGACAACCATGTCTTATGATGACACGCGGTTGTATGTCATTAGACATCTTGTATGATAGTGACAAAACACCCTTCCAAAATTGGGTTAGCACTCACCCTATTTGATTCACCAAATATAACTATTAAATGATATATAAATACAACACACTAAAGTCCTCAATAAAATTATTTCCATACTCTTTAGGGAGAACCTCAACAACTATAGACCACCGTTTCTATTCCTTGTTATCCTCATTTCGACCCAAATGCATACACTTTTATTACACGAAAGGAATTGTGAAGCAAAAGGGTGAGCACAAATAACCCAATAAAGAATATCATGACTAAAGATAATTAAATTATCAATAGCCTTCGTTAGTAATAAATCGAGATTTAGAACATATACGGTAGATGATAAAACTTTTCAACCATAGTTGCAAATGAACGAAGCGATCCATTAAAAGAGTCAATAGACTTTAAAGTCTATTGTCATCTCCACGTTAAAAGTCCACCAACAATGTTTTATCCTCGTAACATCAATCAACAGTTCCTTTCCACAATCATATGAATAACTCATAATCATAATTGTGATTCTAAATTCCTCTTCTCATCCAAGCGAAGATAATTTTCATCACTTGCCTTTATCTCAAACATCAAATATCATGGTTATACCAAATCACGCCTCACATTCATAATCATACTAATAAATTCATCTTTGCACTACTCGCCAAAAGATATTCATCAATCAAAGAAATACATAATCATTTCGGAAGTTATATAACAATAATTATAACCA
Organism: Panax quinquefolius; assembly: GCA_020205615.1. Lineage (NCBI taxonomy): Eukaryota > Viridiplantae > Streptophyta > Magnoliopsida > Apiales > Araliaceae > Panax > Panax quinquefolius. The sequence continues at coordinate 28,850,899 of CM035162.1, forward strand.
TGTTGATCGATTCACCTTTGCACTTAAGCTAAAAATATTCAATTGTAAATTCAATGGTTATGATCATACCAATTCGACAATTAAACTTTTGACTCTGGCCAAAGAAAACCTATAGTCACGATCATACCAATAATCTACCCATCTTTACACTCAAGTCAAAGAGAAATATTATCATTAGGGTTATAAGAATGTTATAGAAAAATAATATAATCAAAACATAGTTTTAATTTCAAAAGTAAGATTCATAAATTAACGATAATTTGGTCGAGAAGAAACTAATTTGTCGTGAATAAGACTTCGTGATTCGTACATAAGATCCGATATCGTGCTTAATAACCTCGACACGAAAAGATAAAGTTTCATAATAAAATTCATATCCATATTTATAACACCTTAATCCAAATGTTATAAACCACTTAGAAAATCTCATAATCTAATATTATTAATATTATAATAATATTTTAATCATTTCTTAAACTTATAAATAATTTAATCCAATTATTTACACTTTAATAATTAATGCATTTAATCATCTAAAAATGCCAAACTCATAAGATTTCATCATCATTAACCAAAACCCTCATAAAAATCTGCATATACCTCATATATGATTCTCAAGCCAATAAATCATATTTTCCAATTTTCTTACTTCACATAACATATTTAATTTATTTATTCATAACTAGAACATTTTCATAAAAATTCCAAATCAGTTCCAAAAATATTTATTTTTGGGATTTTGAAGAATATAGTCCTATATTGAATATATATTTTTCTCAAAATTTTATAATTCATTTACTATTTTTCATATGGCCAAAACCACCGAATATTTAAACATTTATCATAAATTGTACTTTTGTCCAAAAATTCTGAAATTAATATGGTATACTGATATTATATAGATGTACTCCCAATAAAAATTTCATCAATTTTGGAGTTAACCATAAGGAGTTATAAATGATTACTTTTAAAATAGTCTTTTCTCATAAAATCCATAACTCCTAATCTATACATCTAAAAATCGCTATTTTTGGACACAATCTACAAAACTCATCAAAATATCATTTCAAATTTTTCCAGAATTTTTAAAAGTCCAAAAAAATACAAAAATAAAAAACATAATCACCCTTAAAAATCCCTTTACTATCCCTTTACCTCAAAAGAAAAGCGATAAGACCGGAATAATAACGCCGAATCGAACTTGCACCATATAACAACACTCAAGATATCAAAATACTCACAAGAATACGCTTCTCGATAATATAGAGAGAAAACTTGAGTTTCGTGTGATTTTCAATTATAACCTAAGAAAATGCTTAGAACACCTATTTATATAATAAATATATTAACTTAGAACACCAAAATTTGATAAAAACTTCAGAAAATTTAATATAATATTAATATATATTTAATAAAAAATAATCTTCCTTACCTCGAAAGATCCATCTAGACAATCTGATCTCAGAAAACTTATCAACACATACTGTTAAAGATGCCCACAAACATTTAAAATACATTTTCTTATTTAAATTATTTTAAACTTCCAAAAAATCAATTATTTTTATATTTTTTCAAAAACTTCAATAATTCATAATAAATAGCTAATTTATCAAAAAATTTTTTGAATTTAAATTATTTTTATAGAAAATTCAATTCTATACAACTTAACTTCAATAATTTTTAATAAATTCTAAATTCATCAGAAAATTGAATCTCTTGAAATCCACAAAATTCAATTTTAACTTTACAGAAGAAAGTTTTCCAAATTCCATAATCAAATTTCAAAATCCAAGAAATGGGGTCCAATTTAATCAATTTCGATCAAAACATGTGTTAATCATTTAATGCCACAAAAATACTCTTCCTCCTCATATACTCACATATCGCACATTCATTATAAAAATATCACCAATTAATATATTATTAAAATAATATATTTAAATAAATTATTTTATCGTAAAAAGATAAAATATTAATTTTCAACAATTGTCACTTTAAAAATTTTCTCCATCTATATCCACATAAAATGAATATTTTTCTTATCATATTAATCAATAATTAATTATTCACAAATAATATTACGAGAATCACAATAATGACAACCAGTGCGCCTTCACAGGAAGAGGGGCTTTCGAATAAAGATTTCTCCTTCTTCTAGCCTGAAATAGGTGACCAAACCTCTCCTTAGAGCGTAACTTTCTAGACATTGCCAATAATGTTTTCTAATAATATTATTCGGATAATATGAATTATTAGCTTCGATAATGGAAAATCTTGTAGTGACAATTATTAAAACAACAATAATATAAAATATCAACGCAAAGAATTATTGAATCAATAAAATAAAATATTGAATGAAGAATTCTTGTAACAATTATTGAGTAAAGCCTTCTTACGTAAAGAGTCAATAATTCAAAATATCTTTGTGCAATCACTGGTGTCTACTTTCAACAACAACGCGTATTACTTTTTTTTTACCCACCGGGTATTCCAACAAGATGTTAATTGTAATAATTACGTTATTATTTATAAAACTCCCTTTTGTCATTTTTTTCATCCGATGCTTATTCTACATTATGGGGCCCACAAATGGGCTGCTACCGTCAGTGCATTTAATATTTCCCAACGGAAAGAATATTCCACGACCAAACGAATATTCTCCTAATGAATAATGAATATTTTATAACCACTGCTTATTTTGAAAAATTATATATATCACCCTTAACTTTAACTTTTATCAATTTAACCATTTACTAAATAGTAATTATAAGAAAAATTGAATACTTTTATTTTATAAAATTCGGCGCCTTACATAATCATTTCAAAATCTATATAAACCATAATTATAACCATGTTGATCAATTCATCTTTGCACTTAAGCTAAAAATATTCAATTATAAATTCAATGGTCATGATTATACTAGTCATAATTCATCTTTGCACTACTGGCCAAAGAGAACCCATAGTCACGATCATACCAATAATCTACCCATCTTTACACTCAAGAGCAACAATCATAAATCAACGATAATTTGGTCAGAAAAAAAACTAATTTTTTCGTGAATAAATAGAATAAGAATCGTGAATAAGAACTCGTGAATAAGAATCATGAATAGTAACTCGTGAATAGTAACTCGTGAATAATAACTCATGAATAGTAACTCATGAATAGTAACTCGTAAATAGTAACTCGTGAATAGTAACTCATGAATAGTAACTCGTGAATAGTACATCATATTCGTACGTAATCGTTGTATCATAAATAATATCATATCTGTGAATAATGCCATATACATGAATAATGCCGTATGCGTGAATAGTAACCCCGACTCAAAAAGGTAGAAATTCCATAATAAGATCCATACCAATATGTCAGTATAATGATATTGAAAGAATAACATCATTATGAAGAATATAACATCCCTTAATATCCCTTACTATCTCTTACTATCCCTTACCTCAAATAAGCAAAGACTTCCGACTAGATATCTGATATAATGACGTTGAGGAAACTTCACACCGATGAATAGCAACTCACCAAGTATCTAAATACTCACAAAATACACTTGATAATCTAGAGAGAAAAAGAGAGAAAACATATGAATTCTGGTGTGATTTTCAATTCTAACTTAGCCCTCTATTTATAGGAAAATGTTAGCACGCCTGAATGAGTGAGTTTTATACACATGAATTGGATACATTCGGGCTTAATTTATTGTTGTTCTCAAGTCTTTTGGAATAGTTTTTAAGTGTTTGTGTCCATTCATGCATGTTTTACATTGTTTTGTAGGATTTGGGATAAAAGTTACTTGGATCGATGTTCGGGGTGGCTAGATTCGCATTTTCGGCTTGTTATTTACACAATAGTCGCTTCAGATCCAATTGGAGTATTTCTATATATCTTATTTCGAAACACTTAAAGAATGAAAGTTGTAGATCTACTTCTCCTCTTTCCGGATCATCTTGAATCATCGAAATCAGAGTTCGGACGAAGAAGTTATGGCTATTTTCCCAAAGGACGTCAGAGCAGAAAATGTCAGAACATGTGGCGGCCTGTCAAGGCCCATTTTTGGCCTATACTTAGGCAAGAGGCGGGGGAGCAGCGTTTGAAGCGTCATACCCAGTAACTGCTTGCCACTGGGGAAGAGGTTAGTGCGACTGAAGCGCGTTTTTTGGGGCAAATTTTGACACCTTTTTGACTCCAAATTGGATTGGGTTTGTTCCTAAGCTAAAAATTGGACTTGTAACCTATAAATACATGATGTAAGCATATAATAAAGGGAGATGACATAGATTAGACTAGAAAAAATACTCCATTAAATTAGAACATAACCCTAGTTCTTAATTAGCCATTGAAGATTGATGCAACTTGGAGACCATTGAAGATCAAGAGCAAGAGGGGAGCATCAGATTTGCTGACAACAGATTCTCTTCTCTTCTCTTATCATACTTTTATCGTTTAATGTCTATTTTGTTGTGGATTCTTGGTTTCAATTTATTAATTATGAACTAACTCTTTTACTAAGATTCCAATGGAACCTTTTATGATTATGAATTGATTATTTGATTTGTTCCAATTATTTATGTTGAAGTGAATTGTTTATCTTGTCTTGAGGTTATTTATTAATTATCTGATCAGTAATTACCTTGTTACTCTAGAAGGAATTGAAAGAGGAATTCTAGGGTTAGAACTGGGCATGATATCATGTGACTTAGTTATTTGCATAGTGAATAATTAGGTTTGTGAATTGAATGAAAATATTTATTCACCGCATGTAACACATAAGGAATTGGGATTAGAAAGAGTTTAATTCAATGGTTTTGCATAGGAATATAGCAAGATTAATCTGGGTTAAATAGAAGGCAATTGATCACTTAGAAAAGGACTTTTGGCATTTGAGAATTCCTGTTAACAATTCAGTAGGCATAATAATTGGGATAATTGGATAATTGATTTATAGTTCATAATTGGGGATATTGAAGTCTTAATCTTTATTTATTTGAATTCATTTATAAAGCAATTCGGTTTAATTAGATAATTTAGTTTTCTTAATTAAAAAAATCACACTTTGCAATTGTTTAGATAAAATTGATTTGGTTAAGAGTTAGTACTTGGTAATTTTTATTAAATAATTCCTCGTAGGAATGATACTTTACTTTCACTTTATTACTTGTTGACCGTGTATACTTGCACGTATTCATTTATTGCGAAATCGACCAACAAGTTTTTGGCGTCGTTGCCGGGGAATTAATTTAATAATTATTTACCAATATTAATTTCAATCAAATTAGTCTTAATTTAAATATTTTTTTTTATTTTTCATTCTCTTCCTATATTTCTCTCTTTTTAGGTACCATGGATGACTTTGCGTATCAATGGCCATACACGAACATGACTCAACCAAGGGGAGCGGAGATTGATAGACTCGAGAAATTTTCTGCATTGTCAGCACAGATAGAGACACTTTCGAGGATGTTTGAAGCTTTTGAAGCACAACGTCGTCAAAGTGTGGCGGTTACTTGTGATTATTGTGCTGGAAATCATATGAGTCATCAATGCGCCATCAGTTTTGAGCCGGTACAGTATAGTGGTGATTACCCCAACAGTTATGTCTATCCCAACAACTATCATCAGGATTGGGGGTATCACCCGGATTTTTCATGGAGTAACAATCAAGATCAATTTTATGCTCCAAATCCAACATACCCACCGGATTTCTTGTGTCCACCTCCACTACAACAGGAAGAATATTCAAATTGGGAGGAAGCCTTGGAAAAATTTATTAAAGCTTCTGAAAAAAAGAGCGAGGAACAGGAAAAAAAATTAATCAAATAGAAATTTGAATATCTGCAAAGCCAAAGTCGTCGATCAAGAATCTGAAAATCAATTGGGCGGATAGACACGTCGTTGAACAACCGTCCTCAATTCACTTGGCTCTATGACATGGATGACGAGACTGATGATGAGCCCGAACCAAATCTGCAATCGGATGTGCCAAATGATATAGATGTTGAAAGAGATGAAAGACTTGGAGACCAATAAAAGGAGATCGGCAAAGATCTAACTTTGAGTACTAAAGAAGATGAGCCAAATTTGATAGTGTCCCATGTACCTTCTCCACCAAAGTTCAAGAATCCGGGCAGTTTTGCAAAACCATGCCCAATCGGCAGTCATGTCGTCGGCAAAGCTCTTTGTGACATAAGAGCTAGTACAACTGTGGAGTCATGGTGGGTTGAAAAGGAGAAGATAGAGGAAGAGCCCATTGTGTTTGACAAGCTTCCATGCTATAATTTGATCACAAACACAATGGGGAAATCACCTAGTGGTTTGCCGTACTTAATGGGAATCCTATCTAAAAAGATCATGTTAGATGACTTAAACTCAATGACCAGTACAATTGGGAACCTCCCAAAAGAGACATTGTTACTGATGGATGGAGGGTTCCTCAATTTTTGTAGGGGAATTGGATAGAGAATTGAAGAAGTCAGGCTGAGACTATAAAACAAACGCTTATTGGGAGGCAACCCAAGTTTAATTTTTATTTTTAGTTTTTATTAGGTTTTATATTAGTAGTTTTGAATTTGTATTTTTTTTAGGATTTAATAAAATTGCTTCTATCATGGTTTTACAGGTTATTCAAGTCAAATTCAAGTGTGGTGCCCAATTTGTCCCATGTGCTTAGCCTATTCTCCAAACTTAGTGGACAAGGAGGAAGATTGCTATATTTTCAGGTAAGTCCTCTACTTTACTTTTTTATATTTCATCCATTGAGGGCAATGTCTAGTTTAAGTTTGGGGGCATTTTAGTGTCGTATTGCATATAGTTAGTTATCTTCATGGTAGTTCATTTTTTTATGTGTTAGCATTGTTTTTTTTTAGGTTGCATATAATACATGGTATTTTTTTTTTTGCATATTCATATATGTATTCATGTAGTATAATTGCATTTTTTTGCATGAATCTGTGTGATCGGTTAGTGTGGTCTTAGCTCGGCCTATGATAAGATTGGTTTTGCATTTTAACTCGAACAGTGTTGATAATTGATGATGAGTTCTAATTTTGATCATGATGATAATCAGAATCTATCTTAAACTTATATAAAGCGGTTAGCACTTAAAGTTTAACTGTTTTAATCCACTTGGTTCAAGGGTTTCATAATTTGTTTCTGAGAGAAAATCTTGGTTAAAATTTAAGGAAAGAAGTGAACTGGCGGTAAAGGTTGGAATGACGTAAAAGCTTGAGTTTTGGGGAATCTATTGGATATATATATTACAAAAAGAAAAAAAAGGAATGATGAAAAAAAAAAGAGAAAAAAATCCAGAAAGAAAGAAAAAAGAATAAACACCGTGGCATGCTTGTCTAGTTTTGTTGCCTTTGTTACTTGAGTAAGTAAGCCCGAGGGGATTGTCTTTACACCTAGCGCCCTAAGGTCTTAATGGCTTGGGAGTCGTTGGTCGAAAGCTCGTTAAGGTAACACTGAAAAGCCTGAGGGAATAAGATATTTCACAGCCATGATAAAAAAAATGAAAAAAAAAACACGAGAAAGAGCAAAAATGCCCTCGTGGTTGAATAAAAGTATAAATAAATCATGTATTTACCCTAAGACTTGGTAATTGCTTAGTTTTAACTGGAGTTGTCATGTTCACGAAAGTAATTGAATTGGAACTAAAATTTTCCTTTTAAGAAGTTTGTTATGTGATTATCTTGAATTGTGGTTGGTTAGAATGGTTAACAAGCACACACGCACAACATGGGTGATGATAGGTTTGGATTGACTAATTGGTTAGAGTTATGGATTTTGACTTGATTGGATATATTGTTTGAGTACCAATGGTATCTTTGAGGCCGAGATCTTATATATCATCTTGATTTATTCTTTGGGTTCGTAGGTATATTAGGAAGTAGATCATGCATATGCATTCATGTAGTTGAGTTAGTTTGTTTATTTTTTGTTCTTTTGTGTTTTTGCTTGAGGACAAACAAAGGTTTAAGTTTGGGGGTATTTGATGAGTGAGTATTATACACATGAATTGGATACATTCGGGCTTAATTTATTGTTGTTCTCAAGTCTTTTAGAATAGTTTTTAAGTGTTTGTGTCCATTCATGCATGTTTTACATTGTTTTGTAGGATTTGGGACAAAAGTTACTTGGATCGATGTTCGGGGTGGCTAGATTCGCGTTTTCGGCTTGTCATTTACACAGCAGTCACTTTAGAGCCAATTGGAGTATTGTTATGGACCTTATTTCGAAAAACTTAAAGAATGAAAGTTGTAGATCTACTTCTCCTCTTTTCGGATCATCTTTGAATCATCGAAATCGGATTTCGAACGAAGAAGTTATGACCATTTTTCCAAAGGAAGTCAGAGCATAAAATGTCAGAACATGTGGCAGCGCCGGGGCGCCCATTTTTGGCTTATGCCAGTCTTGGAAGGTATTTGAGGCCTTTGAGGAAGAGGTTGGTGCGGCCTGGACGCGTTTTGGGGCAAATTTTGACACCTTTTTGACTCCAAATTGGATTGGGTTTGTTCCTAATCTAAAAATTGGACTTATAACCTATAAATACATGATGTAAGGCATATAATAAAGGGAGATTACATAGATTAGACTAGAAAAAACACTCCATTAAATTAGAACATAACCCTAGTTCTTAATTAGCCATTGAAGATTGAAGCAACTTGGAGACCATTGAAGATCAAGAGCAAGAGGGGAGCATCAGATTTGCTGACAACAGATTCTCTTCTCTTCTCTTATCATACTTTTATCGTTTAATGTCTATTCTGTTGTGGATTCTTGGTTTCAATTTATTAATTATGAACTAACTCTTTTACTAAGATTCCAATGGAACCTTTTATGATTATGAATTGATTATTTGATTTGTTCCAATTATTTATGTTGAAGTGAATTGTTTATCTTGTCTTAAGCTTATTGATTAATTATCTGATCAGTAATTACCTTGTTACTCTAGAAGGAATTGAAAGAGGAATTCTAGGGTTAGAACTGGGCATGATATCATTTGACTTAGTTATTTGCACAGTGAATAATTAGGTTTGTGAATTGAATGGAAATATCTGTTCACCGCATGTAACACATAAGGAATTGGGATTGGAAAGAGTTTAATTCAATGGTTTTGCATAGAAATAAAGCAAGATTAATCTGGGTTAAATAGAAGGCAATTGATCACTTGGAAAAGGACTTTTGGCATTTGAGAATTCCTGTTAACAATTCAGTAGGCATAATAATTGGGATAATTGGATAATTGATTTATAGTTCATAATTGGGGATATTGAAGTCTTAATCTTTATTTATTTGAATTCATTTATAAAGCAATTCGGTTTAATTAGTTAATTTAGTTTTCTTAATTAGAAAAATTACACTTTGCAATTGTTTAGATAAAATTTATTTGGTTAAGAGTTAGTACTTGATAATTTTTATTAAATAATTCCTCGTGGGAACGATACTTTACTTTCACTTTATTATTTGTTGATCGCAGTGTATACTTTGACGTATTCATTGATTAAAAATCGACTAACAACGCCAAAGCGAGACTTGACTGCTACTTGCACGATGACTTTTACCTCGCTACTATTTCACCAACCTAAAATCAGCCATCTCCCCCAACAACCAAGAGTGGGGCCCACTCAATTCTAGAATTTCCACCAAAACCTAATTTCCAAATCAATTACCTCTTAAAATTCATAACAAATTATACGCTCATTTTTAACGGTTCAAAAATTGTGGACATATACTCAACTTATATATGTATAACATATCCAAAAATCATAACGATCCAACGGTTAGATCAAAATTATAACTCACGCAATAGAGCTTTAAGAACACCGATTTGATCTATTAATACCTCCAATCCGACAAAATACTGATAAAACACCTCAACATTAACTCCTTCATTTTTAACCACATAAATAAATCCATCATTTATATCCACATAAAATAAATATTTCCTTATCATATGAATCAATAATTAATTATTCACAAATAATATTACAGAATCACATTTATGATGAACCGGTAGTTTCAGGAAAGAGAGGCTTTCCAATAAGAATTTCTCCTTATTGGCGCGCAATTAGGTGACCAAACCTCTCCTTGACAGAATTTTCTAGACATTGCCAATAATGCTATATTATTCACATAATATGAATTATTGATCTGATAATGGGAAATACTGTGCAGTAACAATTATTGAAACAACAATAATATATAATATCAACGCAACAATTATTGAATCAATAAAATAAAATATTTAACAAAGAATTACTTGTAACAATTATTGAGTAGTGCCTTCTTAAGTAAGAATCAATAATTCAACAATAATGTGCTGAATACCGTCTGGTAATCTTTCTTTATGCGACCACGCGTACATCAGTATTTTAACCACCGGTATTCCAACATGTTAATCTGTAGCGATTACGCTGATTATTTATAAAAACTCAATTTTGTCGTTTTCTTCATCCAACAGTTATTCTGTTATGGGGCCCACAAATGGTTGCGCCTTCGCATTTAATATTACAGAAGCAAAAATATTCCCACGATCAAATGAATATTCCCCGAACAATGAATATTTTATAACCACTTGCGTATTTTGAAAAATTTGTACATTTCACCCATAACCAAAGCATTATATCAAATTAACACTTTATTATTCACAATAATAAATAGAGGAGATACGAGTTTATTCATTAAAAAGTTGGGGTCATACAATCTCCCCTCCTTATGAAATTTTATCCTCGAAATTTACGTACCTGGTATTCCAAAGAGTTGAGAATACCTTGCTTTCATTTCAAATTCCATCTTCGCTGTCCTCATGATTTCTCCATTGCTCATCTCCTGTATTTCAGATATCTTTCTAGAATACAGATTCAAAAACAAAGGTTAATTTAACAAATTAACATATCACATAATATCCCGATATTATGACTGACCAACAAATAAGCTTAGGTAGGGCACACTAGCGAAGGATTTACTCATCTCTCCCCTCCTAGTTATATTTCCCGATCTCCGCCAGAGACCACATCCCTAAGCTCTGATACCAACTGTGACAACCCCAAAATAGGTCCATTCCATCCAACCTATTCTGAGTCGCCAAATACATGGTACAGAAAACAACTACAACTTTATTACAACAATTGTCGTACAAAATACAACAACACATATGTTGTGAGTTTGGATACAAATATATACCAAATGTGACACATGTCCCAACCGTGACAAGACCTCACAATGACACCTTACATAAAGGTATAGTCAAAACTGCTTTTTAGAAATTAAAATCTTTGGGAAGTGCTCAAGAAACCTTCGCGTATACTGGGAGGCCGTGCGTCAGGTTATGATAGATATCATATGGCCACGTAATTATCCTTGGTTGACCCAATAGACCCCAAAGAAAAATAAGAAGATTACTATCATATTCTTCCCAATGATAAGTCTTCTTTTGACATATCATTATCTCCACTGTCTCTAATTGAGAATTATACTTCAAACAAACACCAAGATTATATAGGTAGTGCTCGTATATATACTCAGCAAGTGGATGAGCACATCCCTGTCTTAGGATGATACGAGGTTGTATGTCATTAGACATATTGTATGATAGTGACAAAACACCTTCCAACGTTGGGTTCGCTCACCTCAACAAATATATAGACCACCGATTCTATTCCTTGTTATTCCCCACTCGACCCAAATTACACTTTTATTACCTGAAAAGAATTGTGAAGCAAAAGGGTGAGCACAACTAGCTCAGTAAAGAATATCATGACTAAAGATAAATAAATTATCAATAGCCTTCAACAGTAATAAATCAGAGATTTAGAAAATATGGTAGATGATAAAATTTTTCAACCATAGTTGCAGTGGAACGAGCAATCCATTAGAAGAGTCAAATAGACCATAAAGTCTATCTTCTCCATGTTAAAAGTCCACCAACAATGTTTTATCCCTGTAACATCAATCAACAATTCCTGTCCACAATCACGTGTATAACTCATAATCGTAATTGTAGTTCTAAATTTCTTTTCTCATCCAGGACAAAGATAATTTTTATCACCTGAAATATCAAAGATCATGGTTATACCAAATCATAGTTCATGTTCATAATCATACTAATAAATTCATCTTTGCACTACGGGCCAAAGATATTCATCAACAAGTCATCTTTGCACTACAGGCCAAAGATATTCAACAACAGGTCATCTTTGCACTACAGACCAAAGATATTTAACAGGTCATCTTTGCACTACGGGCCAAAGATATTCAACAATAATTCATCTTTGCACTACGGGCCAAAGATATTCAACAGGTCATCATTGCACTACGGGCCAAAGATATTCAACAATAATTCATCTTTGCACTACGGGCCAAAGATATTCACATCTCAAAGAAATATATAATCATTTCAAAATATAAATAAACCATAATTATAACCATGTTAATCAATTCACCTTTGCACTTAAGCTAAAAATATTCAATTGTAAATTCAATGGTCACGATCATACTTAATCACAATTCATCTTTGCACCATCGGCCAAAGAGAACCCATAGTCACGATCATACCAATAATCTACCCATCTTTACACTCAAGTGAAAGAGAAATTCAACATCGTGGTTATAAAATGTTATATATGATAATAAAACAATATGATCAACAACTGCATTTATTTTCAAGAGCAACAATCATAAATCAACGATAATTTGGTCAAAAAAAAAACCAATTTTTATCGTGAATAGTACCCGCGAATAGTAACTCGTGAATAATAACTCGTGAATAGTAACTCGTGAATAGTAACTCATGAATAGTAACTCGTGAATAGTAACTCGTGAATAGTACTCCGTATTCGTACATAGTACCGTATACATAAATAATGTCATATACGTAAATAGTGCCATATATATGAATAGTGCCGTATACGTGAATAGTGTTGTATACGTGAATAGTAACCCCGACTCAAAAAGGTAGAAATTCTACAATAAGATCCATACCAATATGTCAGTATAATGATATTGAAAGAATAACATCATTATGAAGAATATAACATCCCTTAATATCCCCTACTATCCCTGACCTCAAAGAGCAGCACTTCTGACTAGATATCGGATATGACGCTGAAGGAAACTTGCACTGATGAATAGCAACTCACCAAGTATCTAAATACTCACAAAATACACTCAATAATCTTGAGAGAAAAAGAGAGAAAACTTATGAATTCTGGTGTGATTTTCAATTCTAACTTAGCCCTCTATTTATAGGAAAATGTTAGCACACCCGATGAATGAGTTTTATACACATGAATTGGATACATTCGGGCTTAATTTATTGTTGTTCTCAAGTCTTTTAGAATAGTTTTTAAGTGTTTGTGTTCATTCATGCATGTTTTACATTGTTTTATAGGATTTGGGACAAAAGTTACTTGGATCGACGTTCGGGATGGCTAGATTCGCGTTTTCGGCTTGTCATTTACACAACAGTCACTTCAGAGCCAATTGGAGTATTGCTATGGACCTTATTTCGAAAAACTTAAAGAATGAAAGTTGTAGATCTACTTCTCCTCTTTCCGGATCATCTTGAATCATCAAAATCGGAGTTCGGACGAAGAAGTTATTTCAAACCACTTGCGTATTTTGAAAATTTTGTATATTTCACCCATAACCAAAGCATTATATCAAATTAACACTTTATTATTCACAATAATAAATAGAGGAAATACGATTTTATTCATTAAAAAGTTGGGGTCTTACATTTCTAGACATTGCCAATAATGTTATCTAATAATATTATTCAGATAATATGAATTATTGCTCCGATAATGGAAAATACTGTGTAGTGATAATTATTGAAATAACAAGTAATATAAAATATCAACGCAACAATTATTGAATCAATAAAATAAAATCTTTGAGCAAGAATTCTTGTAACAATTATTGAGTAGTGCCTCTTACGTAAATATCATCAATAATGGTGCAATATCGTGTCTTCTTGTCGTGCAACAACGCCAGATTCATCGTGTTTTAACCAATAGGGTATTCCAATAGTATTAATTGGTAACAACTACGCCGTTATTTATAAACAACTTATACTTGTCGTTTTCTTCATCCAATCGTTTTCCATTATGGGGCCCACACAAGGCTGCGCCGTCGTACGAATATTTCCCGACAGTAAGAATATTCCACGACCAAACGAATATTCTCCGATAAAAACGAATATTTTATAACCACTTGCTTATTTGAAATATTTACGCATTTTATCCATAACTAACCACATTAATCAAATCAACCCTTACTATTTCAAAATAATGAATAGAGGAAATTTAATTTTATTTATAATAAGTTGGGGTCTTACAACCTCCCCTCCTTATGAAATTTCGTCCTCGAAATTGACATACGTACCTGGTGTTTCGAAAAGGTGAGGTTACATCACTTTCATTTCCGTTTCTAACTCCCAGGTCATTTCCTCTATAGCATGATTCCTCTACAAAACTTTAACTCGTGGTATGACCTTTATGCGTAGGACATGCTCTTTCCTATCCAAGATCTTGACAGGTACCTCTTCGTACGTTAAGTCTTCGGCTATTTTGTCAGGTTCTAACTCAATAACGTGGTTTGACATATTTACGTAGCACAGATATATAAAAAACATTATGAACACGAGACATACTTGGAGGTAACGCGGGTCTATAGGCCACATTTCCTACTCGGTCAAGAATCTGAAATGGACCAATAAATCGTGGATTGAGCTTTCCTCTCTTCCCGAATCTTGTAACTCCCTTCCATGGAGCAACTCTCAACAATACATGATCCGCAATACTAAATTCAACGTCCTTTCGATGAAGATCCGCATAACTCTTTTGTCGATCCTGTGCCATTTGTATACGTTGTCGAATCATTTGGATCTTTTCCGTAGTCATACGTACCAACTCTGGTCCCAACAACGTTGCTTCCCCCACCTCATCCCTACATACTGGAGAGCGACACTTTCGTCCATACAATGCTTCAAATGGAGCCACACCTTATACTTACTCGATAAGCTGTTGTTGTAGGGAGAATTCCACCAATGGTAGGTACTTATCCCAACTCCTTTTGAAATCTAGGACACAAAGTCTTAATAGATCTTCAAGAGTTTGAATAGTCCTCTCTGATTGCCCGTCCGTTTGAGGATGGTATGCCGAACTGAATCGTAAATCCATGCCCATAGCTTTTTGCAAGCTAACCCAAAATCTTGAAGTGAATCTTGGGTCACGATCCGAAACTATGGATACTGACATGCCATGGAATCTCACAATCTCATTTACATACATATGAGTAAGACGTTCAAGGGAATAAGTCTCCCGTATTGGCAAGAAATGAGCAGACTTGGTTAATCTATCAACAATAACCCAAATAACATTTATGCCTTGAGAAACCGTGGGAAGACCCGTAATGAAATCCATGGTAATGTGTTCCCACTTCCATTTCAGAATCTCCAGTGGTTGCAATGGACCCTTAAGCACTTAATGCTCCGCCTTTACACGTTGACAAGTTAAACACATCGAGATAAACATTGCAATCTCTCTCTCTTCATATTGTTCCCACAAAATATATGTCGAAGATCACGATACATTTTGGTACTTCCAGGATGGATTGCAAATGGTGTATTGTGTGCCTCCATCATGATCTTGTACTTCAAATCAGAATCGTTAGGAACACAAAGTCTGGAGTGGACTCGAAGTATTCCTTCTTCATCGATTCTTGCCTCTGGAATAACACCTTATTGTACTTTCTTCTTCATACGCATTAGCTCCGGGTCTGTGTGTGATGCCCCCAAAATTAGGTATACATCACCCATTCTGAGTCGCCAGATACATAGTACAAAATTCAGATACAACTTCATTTATATAATCATTGAGTCAGATGTATAGAATACGACCACGCTTAACTCGTGAGTTTTAATACAAATGTATGTAACTCTCCATGGTGCCTCGACCACAACCTTACAATGGTAATTTACATAAAAGTATAGTCAAAAACCTGTTTTAGAAATTAAAATCTTTGGGAAGTGCTCAAGGAAACCTTTGTACATGGGGAGGCCATGCGTCTAGGTTATAATAGATATCATATGGCCACGCAATTAACCTTGGTTGACCCGATAGACCCCAAAGAAAAGCGAAAGATTACTATCATCTTCTTTCCAATGGTGAGTCTTCTCTTGACATATAACTATCTCCACTGCCTCCAAGTGAATATTATATTTCAAATAAACTCCAAGATCATATAGGTAGTGCCCGTAGATATACTCGATGAAGTGGATGCGCACAACCACATCTCTTATGATAACACGAGGTTGTATGTCATTAGACATCTTGTGTGATAGTGGCAAAACACCCTTCCAAAGTTGGGTTGGCCTCACCCTATTTGATTCACCAAATATAACTACTAAATGATGTGTAGAATACAACACACTTTTCTATCTTTGCTTAGGAGAACCTCCATGACTAGAGACCACAGTTCTATTCCCTATTATCCCATTTCGAATTCCGTGAACACTCTTACTAAACATTCTTATTACAGAAAGGAATTGTGAAGCGAAAGGGTGAGCACAACTAGCCGAAAGAAAGAATATCATTACTAAAGATAATTAAATTATCAATAGCTTTCATCAATAATAAATAAGAGATTTAGAACATATGGTAGATGATAAAACTTTTCAACCATAGTAGTTGCGGTGGAATGAGCAATCCATTAGAGGAGTTTATCTTCTATGTGTAAAAGTCCACCAATAATGTTTTATCCTCGTAACATCAATCAACAATTCCCCATCACAATCATATGAATAACTTCATAATCATAATTGTGATTCAATTCCTTTTCGCACCTGGGATGAAGATGATTCTCATCACCTATCTTCACCGAAATATCACAAATCATGGTAATACCAAATCACAATTCCTGCTCATAATCATACTAATAAATTCATCTTTTGCACTTTCTGGGCCAAAGATATACAATCAGAAACCAATAATGCCGAGACTCGAACTTAACAAATAATCCACATCATTGAATCACCCCACACTACTGACCAACGATATTCGTTAATATCACATCCATGAATTATCCATGCACTACTACTGGCCGAGGATATTCATTATTATCACATCCATGAATTAATATTTCATTCTTTGAGACTCATTTCAATAATTAATCCACATCATCAAATCATCCCCGCACTACGGGCCAAGGATATTCTTTAGTATCACGACCACGAATTATCCATGCACTACGGGCCAAAGATAATCGTGTTTTCATCAATCGGTCCCGATCATGCCATAAAATAATTTATCTTTGCACCCTTGGTCGAAGAGAATCCATAGCCATAATCATACCAAAAACTGTCCATCAATGCACTACGGGCCAATGAGGACTTTTTCATTAATATCACAACCATAAATTATCCATGCACTACGGGACAAAGATAATCGTGTTTTATCATCAATCTGATCATGCTATAAAACAATTCATCTTTGCACCCTTGGTAGAAGAGAATCCATAGCCATAATCATACCAAAAACTGTTCATCAATGCACTACGGGCCAATGAGGACTTTTACCATGTCATTTGTAACATTAGGGTCATGATTATACCGAATAATCCCTGGTCATAATCATACCAAGTCCATCTATGCACTACAGGCCACAGATGACTTTCAACAAAATATAAATATGAGGATGAATAGTACTCCGTATTTGTACCAAGTCCAATTTTTGTCGTGAATAGTACCCGTGAATAGTAACTCGTGAATAGTACTCCGTATTCGTACATAGTACCGTATACATAAATAATGTCATATACGTAAATAGTTTCATATACATGAATAGTGCCGTATATGTGAATAGTGCCGTATACGTGAATAGTAACCCCAAAAAATGATATTCCAAAATAAGATCCATACCAATATGTCAGTATAATGATATTGAAATAATATCATCATTATGAAGAATATAACATCCCTTAATATCCCTTATTATCCCTTACCTCAAAAGAGCATCACTTCTGACTGGATATCGGATATGACGCAGAAGGAAACTTGCACTGATGAATAACAACTCACCAAGTATCTAAATACTCACAAAATACACTCGATAATCTAGAGAGAAAACTTATGAATTCTAGTGTGATTTTCAATTCTAATTTAGCCCTCTATTTATAGGAAAATATTAGCACGCCGAAGCAGACTTGACCTGTAACCTGATGGCTTTACCTGCTACTATTCCACCCACCAAAAATCAGCCATCTTCCCCAACAACCAAAAGTGGGGCCCACCTATTTCTAGAATTTTCTAACAAAATCATTTATAAACCTAATTTCTGAATCAGTCACCTCTTAAAATTCATAAAAAATTATACGTTCATTTTTAACAGTTCAAAATTTGTGAACATATACTTTACTTATATATGTATAACATATCCAAAAATCACAACGATCCAACGGTCAGATTAAAAATTATAACTCACACAATAAAATTTGTAAAGAACAACGATTTGATCTTTTAATACCTCTAATCCGGCAAAATACCGATAAAATACCTCAATATTAATTCCTTCATTTATAACCACATAAATAAATCCATCATTTATATCCACATCAAATAAATATTTCATTATCATATAAATCAATAATTAATTATTCACAAATAATATTACAGAATCACAATAATGACAACCAGGTAGTTCCCAGGAAAGAGGGGGATCTCCGATAAGGATTTCTCCTTACTGGCGCGCAATTAGGTGACCCAACCTCTTCTTGACAGAACTTTCTAGACATTGCCAATAATGTTATCTAATAATATTATTCAAATAATATGAATTATTGATCCGATAATGGAAAATCTTGTCAAAGGACAATTATTGAACAACAATAATATAAAATATCAACGCAACAATTATTGAACCAATAAAATAAAATATTGAATAATTAATTATCGTAACAATTATTGAGTAGTGCCTTCTTATGTAAGGATCAATAATTCAATAATACTGTGCAAAAAATCGTAATGCTACTCTTGTGCGACCACGCGTATTACTATATTTTAACCACCAGTATTCCAATAGTCTTAATTAAGAATAACTACGCCAAGTTATTTATAAAAACTCAAACTTTGTATGTGTTTTCTTCATCCGATGGGTATCTCATTATGGGATCCACAATAGTTAACGCATTGTCGCATTTAATATTCCCTGATAGAAAGAATATTCCACGACCAAACGAATACCCCGATAAATGAATATTTTATAACCACATGCGTATTTTGTAAAATTTCATATATTACCCTTAACTTTAACTTGTTATCAATTTAACCATTTACTAAATAGAAAAATTGAATACTTTTATTTCACGAAATTTGGGGTCTTACAATGACAATGATATAAGAATTCAATAAAACAAGTTCAAGAATTAATTTAACCAAGAACTAATAACGTCTCATTTACTCGTAACTAGATTATTTTCATAAAAAAAATGCCAAATCAGTCCCAAAAATTATTCTTTACTGGGATTAAGCATAATATAGTCCCATATTAAACATATATTTTTCTTGAAATTTTTAAAATTTATTTACTATTTTCCAAAAAATCAATTTCTAATTAATTCCTTAAGAAATTAGCTACCTTAAGTTTAACTCCGTAAATTCCCAAATCTTAGCGATATCTTACACATGTTAACGTGAGCTTCCAATTTAAATTTTATGGTCATCTGAGTTATAGAACTCCGGTTATAGCGTTTTCCGTCGGAAAAACCTAAATATTGAAATGGTCATAACTTGCTCATTTTAAGTCGAAATGAGCTCAGTTTTGGACAGGAAGTACTTTATACCATATACTTTCATGTTCCAAAAGGCCAGAATTTTTCTCACAAATTAAGTGGCCGAAACAACCCTTTTAAATTTTTGGGCAGTAGCATTTTTCATATTTTGCAGTTTTTTGTACTTTACTAAATTCAATCCACACGAAAATCTACAACACCTTTTACAGTGATTCCACTTGGATAAGTTACAAAACTCATACATCTAACTCTAGAACTTGACCTCACTCAAAAATTCAAAATATAATAGGAGATATGGTCAATTGAATTTTATGTTCCGTTTTTACATAAATCTGATTTTCAACTCTTTGTGATTTCTAAGAAACTTTCATGTTTTCACATAATAACCAACATAACTCATCATAACACTTACTAATACTCAAAACATATGAGGACATCATGTATACAGATCATTTCCACAATTTAATAAGGAATGAATACACATGATCATTCACCATGTATGTGGTAATCCACATAGACAAGTTATTCCAACAGAATAATAAAGAATGAAATAACAGGAGGATTCACATGCGTCCGATAGACTGCACAGACATGTTATTCTCAACAAAATAATAAATAATGGAACCAGTCCCAACAGAAACGCATGCACGGGATATTCCGCGAGAATAGTAAAAAGATGGAACCAGTCCCACAGAAAAGCAACATGAGCGGGATATTCATTCCAAGTAATAATAAAAAAGGAATAACAGAAGAATTTAACCAAGTATAGGGTAGCCCACATATACAGGTTATTCCAACAGAATAATAAAGAATGAAATAACAGAAGTTCTCTTCATGGATAAGAAAGAAATAATACTCCCTACCTTAGAAGAAACTAAATATAGAAATAGTGAAGTAGTAGAATACTTTTCTTCTTTCTCTCTATAATAATTGCTCTATAGCTTTAGTGAATTGGTGAGAAATGAAGGAAGAATGAGTTTCTATTTATAGGAAAATATAGTTTCGATAATTGCACGTTTTGGGGCTCGAAAAATTACAGTAATATACCTCCAACTTTTCTTTCATTTTTAATTTAGTCCTGCAAGTATTATCAAACTTGCACCACCTCCCCTAATAGTAAATAATGTGAATCAATAATTCAATCATGTGAATCAATATTATAATCATGTGAAAAAAAATTAATTACAGTATAATACCTTCAACTATACCTCTATTTTTAACTTAGTCATGCAAGTATTATCAATCTTGCACCAACTCCCTTAATAGTACATGAATGTGATTCAATAGTATCCACATGTGAACAAATAGTTTTATAAACATGTGAATTATTAGTAATTAAGTGCTCATTTATCCGATAAATTACCCGATTTATCAATATAACCCCCAAACATTAATTATCATCGAAATAGATGTCGATTTCCATTAACACTAATAATCCCAACACAATGGAACTATATATTTCATCTTTAATCAACACAACTTATTCATCATTAATATTATAACTCACAATATTTAATAACCAAAGTCGTTCCTGGAAAGAGGGGCTTTTAGATAAGGATTTCTCCTTATTGGCGCCTTGATTAGGTGACCAAACCTCTCTCGATGTAACTAATAGATATTGTCGATATTATAAATAATAATATGAATAACTTTGTCGTCTCAATTATTTATTTAATAATAATAAATATTATGCGAGATGATAATTTGTGACAATAATTGAGTCGATAATATGAGAGATATGATGCAACAATTCTTTAGCAATAATTGAGTATAACCGAGTGACTTCTCAATGTAAGCATCAATAATCAATACCGGTGTCTTCTTATACGACCACGCGTAGATTACTATACTTTTAACACCGGTGTTTTAACAGTTTTAACGGTAACACTTTCGCCGTTATTTTTATAAAAAGATAATTCTTTCGTTTTCTAACTACGATAATACTTCCGTTGTGGGGTCCACCAATGATTGTGTCGTCGTACGGATATTCCCCGACAAAAAGAATATTCCCCGACCAAACGAATATTTTATAACAACTTGCATACTTTGCAAAATTTATAAATACTACCTACAACTATAACATTATATCAAATCCACTCCATAATATTAAAAAAATAAAAAATTATTTTGAGAAAATTAAATATTTATTCATAAAATCCGGGGTCTCACAATCTCCCCTCCTTATGGAATTTCACCCTCGAAATTTATATGCATGCACAGTATTCAAGAGATGAGAATACTGCGTCTTCTTCGGATTGTACCTTCCCGGTTATTTGCCCTGTATCATGATTTTCCCATTGCTAATCTCTTGTATTTCAGATATCATTCTAGAATATATCTTCAAAACAAAGGTCAATTAACATATCACAATTTGTCAATCTATCAAGTAAAAAAATTTTTGACTTAGGTAAGTCACACACTAACGAAGTATATTACTCGTCTCTCCCCTCCAAGTTCTAGACTCATATCTCTGCCAGCGACCATATCCCTAAGCTCTGATACCAAATGTGACGCCCCCAAAATTAGGTATACATCACCCATTCTAAGTCGCCAAATACATAGTACAAAATTCAAATACAACTTCATTTATATTAATTGTTGAGTAATGTCAGATAGAATCGACCACGATTAATCGTGAGTTTTAATACAAATGTATGTAACTCTCATGGTGCCTCGACCGTAACCTTACAACGGTATTTTTATATAAAAAGTATAGTCAAAAATTGTTTTAGAAATTAAAATCTTTGGGAAGTGCTCAAGAAACCTTCCGTATATGGGAGGCCATGCGTCAGGTTATAATAGATATCATATGGCCACGAAATTAACCTTGGTTGACCCAATAGACCCCGAAAAAAATGAGAAGATTACTATCATCTTTTTCCAATGGTGAGTCTTCTCTTGACATATAACTATCTCCACTTGTCTCCAGTGAATATTATATTTCAAATAAACTCCAAGATCATATAGGTAGTGCTAGTAGATATACTCAAAGAAAGTGGATGCGTCTAACCCCGTCTTATGATAACACGAGGTTGTATGTCATTAGACATCTTATTGTGATAATGGCTAAACACCCTTCCAAAGTTGGGTTCGCTTTCACCCTATTTGATTCACCAAATATAACTACTAAATGATGTATAAAATACAACACACTTTTCTATCTTGTTTAGGAGAACCTCCACACCAGAGACCACTGCTCTATTCCACTATTATCCCCATCGACCCTAAGAACACTCTTACTAAGAACACTCTTATTACCTAAAAGGAATTGTGAAGTAGAAAGGGTGATACAACTAGCCCATAAAGAATATCATGACTAAAGATAATTAAATTATCAATAGCTTTCATCAATAATAAATTAGAGATTTAGAACATATGGTAGATGATAAAACTTTTCAACCATAGTTGCGGTGAGACGAAGCGATCCATTAGAAGAGTCGAATAGACCATCAGTTACTATTATCTTCTCCATGTCAAATGCCCACCAATATAATGTTTATCCTATAACATCAATCAACAATTCACATCCACAATCATATGAATAACTTATAATCATAATTGTGATTCTGAATTCCCTTTTCGCACCCAGGACGAAGATGATTCTCATCACCTATCTTCACCTGAAATATCACAAATCATGGTTATACCAAATCACAATTCCAGCTCATAATCATACTAATAAATTCATCTTTGCACTACAGGCCAAAGATATACAATTGTAAAAACAATAATGCTGAGACTCAGCTTAACAAATATTCCACATCATCGAATCACCCCTGCACTACGGCCAAGGATATTCGTTAATATCACATCCATGAATTATCCATGCACTACGTGTGACGCCCCCAAAATTAGTTATACGTCACCCATTTTGGGTCGCCACTTACATGGTACATAAATTCAAATACAACTTACTAATATAAGCGTACAATAATAACGACATAATAAACCGTGAGTTTGAATACAAATATTGTCTACTAGATATTATACAAACTTCGAAAGGAGTCCTCATTACAACTATTATCACCTTTATTTCACGAATAGTGAGGACTACTAATGCTATCCTCCGGACCATTACTTCGTTCCCCGACTCGTCCAAATATGTTCTCATTTCTGAAGAGAACGGTGAAAGAAAGGGTGAGCTCAACTAGCCCAATAAGAAATATTATGACTAAGATAATGCGAATAAATTATCATTAGCCTTGAACAAAGTGTTAAACCGATAAAATACAATAGACAACCGGTTTAATCTGCGTGAATAAGCAATCCATTAAAAGAGTCAAGTAGAGAATAAAGTCTACTATCTTTTAGGTTTTAAAGGTTTTCATCAATTTTTATCATTTGAGACTCGAACAATAAATAAACCACCACATCTAATCATCCTCGTATCCACGATCGAGGATTTTCATCAAATTATCAATGGTGGCATGACTATACCTTAGAGAATCACCCCCGGTCATAATCATACCAAAAACTATCCATCAACGCATTACAAATACCGAGGACTTTTGTCACATCATTTATATCAAGTCATGATTATACCGAATGATCCCCAGTCATAATCATACTAAAGTTCATCTATGCACGTAAGCCAAAGATAACATAATATAACATGAGGGATGATGACAATGACATAATAATTCAATAAAACAAGTTCAAGAATTATTTAATCCATGAATTATTAACGTCCAAATTGTCAACATGATCTTTGTTTAAGTGAGTAAAATTCAAGAATGATCGGAAGAATATTTCCATGAAAAGATCTCGGATGAAAACGCAAATATCAAGGATATTCTACTAATTTCATGGAGTATAGAAGTCAAAGTTTTAACCATTTGGGTATAATAAAGAATGGAATAACAAAAGAAATCACCATGCATGCAGTGCCGGCATGTATTAAAGTTATTCAGCGTATAATAATAACGCGAACCAAAATCGGTGAAATTCACACAAGCGAGGATGTTCCAACGAGAATAATAAAGATGGAACCCGGATCCGGTGTAAAACACACGAGATAGGATATTCCAATGATGATAAAGATTTTTAACCAGTCCGTAAAACACATGACGATGTTCCAATGTAATAATAAAGATTTTAACCGGTCCTGTAAAACACATGCATGTGGATGTTCCAAATGTAATAATAAAAGAATGTCACCAAGTATAGGGTAAACGCATGTATGAGTTATTCCAATGTAATAAATAAGAATGGAATAACATAAGGATTTCACCAAGTATAGGATATCTCGCATATATACAAAGTTATGTATAGGGTATATCACTTTTCTGAGTTATTCCAACAGAATAATAGTGAATGGAATAACGAAGTTCTCTTCAAGAAGAAAGAATAACACCCTACCGTAAAAAAGAACCTAATATAGAAGTAGTGAAGAAGCGAGAATACTCTTCTTCTTTCTATAACTTTCTCTATAGTTTCTCTCTATAACTTCTCTCTATAATTTCTCTCTGTAGTTTCATGAATTAAAAGAAAAATAATGAAGGAATGAGCTTCATTTATAGGAAAATGGAATGCATAGTAATGCTAATCCATGAAACCATCAGTCAGTTGATTTACTTTAATCGACGGTCCATATTTAAAGAAAAATCTTTTAAATAAAATATAATATATTCTATTTATATAAAAACATTTTACTATGCAAACACTATATCTGATACTATGCAAAACACTATACAAAAAACACTATGCGTAATAAAATATAATATATTACATTTATAGAATAACTTTAATAAAGTATTCTATTTTATATAAAAGATGTTTCGCTTTATATTCGTTAATAATACTGAATAAAACAAAACGCGTCATTATCATTATAATAATTCATATTATTAATCGTGATAATGGAATCAAACCGAGTGACTTCTCACATAAGCATCAATAATCAATACCATATATACTATGCAACCACACTTATTACTCGCACTTTTACTACTGAAAGTAGTTCAACAAGAACTACTAGAAACTTCCATAGTTATTTCAATAAAATATTTTTGTCGTTTTCTCGATATCCGGCAATAATTACATTGTAGGGGTCCACTAATGATTGAGTAGTTATGCACGAATATTCCTCGCTAAACCTAATATTCCCCACCAATCGAATATAATATAACCACTTGCATACTTTTGCAAAATTTATAAATACTACCCACAACTATAATATTATCTTAAATTCACCATAATATTAAAAAAATTATTTCAACAAAATTTAAATCTTTATTGATAAAATCTGGGGTCTCACACTACGCCAAGGATATTCATTATTATCACATCCATGAATTAAAATTTCATTCTTTGACACAACTCAATATAATTAATTCACATCATCAAATCATCCCCTGCTCTACGGGCCAAGGATATTCTTTAGTATCACGACCACGAATTATCCATGCACTACGGCCAAAGATAATTGTGTTTTCATCAACCAGTCCACGATCATGCCATAAAATAATTCATCTTTGCACCACTAAGAGAATCCATAGCCATAATCATACCAAAAGCATCCATCAATGCACTACGGCCGATGAGGACTTTTTCATTAATGATCACAACCACAAATTATCCATACCACTGCTAAAAAGATAATCGTGTTTTTATCACTACCCGATCATCTTTAAAACAATTCATCTTTACACCCTTGGCAAAGAGAATCCATAGCCATAATCATACCAAAAGCGTCCATCAATGCACTACGGACAATGAGGACTTATACCACGTCATTTGTAACATTACGGTCATGATTATCTATACCGAATAATCCTTGTCATAATCATACCAAGTCCATGTATGCACTACAGGCCACAGATAACTTTCAACAAAATATAAATATGAGGATGAATAGTACTCCGTATTCGTACAAGTCCAATTTTTATCGTGAATAGTAACTCATGAATAGTACTCTGTATTCGTACATAGTACCGTATACATAAATAATGTCATATACATAAATAGTTTTATATACATGAATAAAGTCACAGATATCGTGAATAGTCTTCAGTATACGTGAATAGTAACTCCCAAACTCAAAAAGGTAGAAATTCCACAATAAGATCCATACCAATATGTTAATATATTGATATTGAAATAATAACATCATTATGAAGAATATAACATCCTTAATATCCCTTACTATCCCTTACATCATCAAAAGAAAGCGAAAGACTTCATTTGGATATCGGATGTGACATGATAAACTTTGCAATCGATGAATATCAAATCGATCCCAAAATTATTCTTTTCACCAAAAATTCAAAATATAATAGGAGATATGGTCAATTGAATTTTATTTTCCGTTTTCACCAAATTCTGATTTTCAACTCTTTGTGATTTCTAAGAAACTTTCATGTTTTCACATAATAACCAACATAACTCATCATAACACTTACTAATACTCAAAACATATGAGGACATCATGTATATAGATCATTTCCACAATTTAATAAGGAATGAATACACAGGATCATTCACCATGCATGTGGTAATCCACATGTAACGGAGTTATTCCAACGAATAATAAAGAATGGAATAATAGGAGGATTCACGTCGTCCAGATGAAGCATGCATAAAAGTTATTCTCAATGAATAATAAATAATGGAACTGTGCAGCGTAAAAGCATTGAGATGGGATATTTTTCGAGAATAGTAAAAAAGATTTTAACCAGGTCCGGCAGAAAAAGCATTGCATGATATTTCAACAATGAATAATAAAAAATGGAATAACGAAGAATTTCACCAAGTATAGGATAGCCGGCAGATATCTGAGTTATTCCAATAGAATAATAAAGAATGAAATAATGTAAGTTCTCTTCATGGATAAGAAAGAAATAATACTCCCTACCTTAGAAGAAACTGGATATAGAAGTAGTGAAGTAGCAGAATACTTTTCTTCTTTCTCTCTATAATTTCTCTCTATAATAATTGCTCTATAGCTTTAGTGAATTGGTGAGAAATGAAGGAAGAATGAGTTTCTATTTATAGGAAAATATAGTTTCGATAATTACACGTTTTGGGGCTCGAAAAATTACAGTACAATACCTCCAACTTTTCTTTCATTTTTAATTTAGTCCTGCAAGTATTATCAAACTTGCACCACCTCCCCTAATAGTAAGTAATGTGAATCAATAGTTCAATCATGTGAATCAATAGTATAATCATGTGAAAAAAATTAATTACAATATAATACCTTCAACTATACCTCTATTTTTAACTTAGTCATTCAAGTATTATCAATCTTGCACCAACTCCCTTAATAGTACATGAATGTGATTCAAAAGTATCCACATGTGAACAAATAGTTATATAAACATGTGAATAAGTAGTAATTAAGTGCTCATTTATCCGATAAATTACCCGATTTATCAATATAACCCCCAAACATCAATTATCATCGAAATAGATGTCAATTTCCATTAACACTAATAATCCCAACACAATGGAACTATATATTTCATCTATAATCAACACAACTTATTCATCATTAATATTATAACTCACAATATTTAATAACCAGATCGTTCCCAGGAAAGAGGGGGCTTTCCGATAAGGATTTCTCATTATTGGCGCACAATTAGGTGACCAAACCTCTCCTTGACAGAACTTCTAGACATTGTCAATATTGTAAATAATAATATGAATAACTTTGTTGTCTCAATTATTTATTTAATAATAATAAATATTATGCGGATGATCTTTGTGACAATAATTGAATCAATAATATAGAGATATGATGCGCAGCGAATTCTTGTAGTAATAATTGAGTATAACCGGTGACTTCTCAATGTAAGCATCAAAAATCAATACTGAGTGTGTTATTATGCGACCATATGCGTATTATTATACTTTTTAACACCGGTGTTTCAATGTTTTAACGGTAACACTTTCGCCAGTTATTTTTATAAAAGATAATTACGTCATTTTTAACTACGACAATACTTCCGTTTTGGGGTCCACTGATGATTGTTATTAAATAAATACGGATATTCCCCACAAAAAGAATATTCCCCACCAAAATCGAATATTTTATAACAACTTGCATACTTTGCAAAATTTATAAATACTACCTACAATTATAACATTATATCAAATCCACTCCATAATATTAAAAAAATAAAAAATTATATCGAGAAAATTAAATATTTATTCATAAAATCTGGGGTCTCACAATCTCCCATCCTTATGGAATTTCGCCCTCGAAATTTATTTACGTACCTGGTATTCGAAGAGATGAGAATACCGTGCTTTCTTTTCGGATTGTACCTTCCCGGTTATTTGCTCTGTATCATGATTTTTCCATTGCTCATCTCCTGTATTTCAGATATCATTCTAGAATATATCTTCAAAACAAAGGTCAATTAACATATCACAAATTGTCCATTTATCAAGTAAAAAAATTTTTGACTTAGGTAAGTCACACACTAGCGAAGTATATTACTCGTCTCTCCCTTCCTAGTTCTAGACTCATATCTCCACCAAATGACCATATCCCTAAGCTCGATACAAATGTGGCGCCCCAAAATTAGGTATACATCACCCATTCTGAGTCATGATACATAGTACAAAATTCGGATACATTTTATTTTATACAAGCTGTTGAGTCGTCAGATAAAATCGACCACGATTAATCTGTGAGTTTTAATACAAATGTATGTAACTCTCATGTGGTGCCTCGACCACAACCTTACAATGGTACTTTACATAAAAGTATAGTCAAAGACTGTTTTAGAAATTAAAATCTTTGGAAAGTGCTCAAGAAAACCTTCGTGCATGGGAGGCCGTGCGTGGGGTTATAATAGATATCATATGGCCACAAAATTAACCTTGGTTGACCTAATAGACCCCCAAAAGAAAAACGAGAAGATTACTATCATCTTCTTTCCAATGGTGAGTCTTCTCTTGACATATAACTATCTCCACTATCTCCAAGTGAATATTATATTTCAAATAAACTCCAAGATCATATAAGTAGTGCTCGTAGATATATTTCGTGAAGTGGATCGCTTTACAACCTGCATTATGATAACACGAGGTTGTATGTCATTAGACATCTTGTGTGATAGTGGCAAAACACCCTTCTAAAGTTGGGTTAACTCACCCTATTTGATTCACCAAATATAACTACTAAATGATGTATAAAATACAACACACTTTTCTATCTTTGTTTAGGAGAACCTCCATAGCTAGAGACCACGATTCTATTCCCCTACATATCTCCGTTCGAATTCGTGACACTCTTATTACCTAAAAGGAATTGTGAAGCGAAAGGGTGAGCACAACTAGCCCGAAAAAGAATATCATGACTAAAGATAATTAAATTATCAATAGCTTTCATCAATAATAAATCAGAGATTTAGAACATATGGTAGATGATAAAACTTTTCAACCATAGTTGCGGAAATAAACGAGAAATCCATTAGAAGAGTCAAATAGACCATCAGGTCTATTATCTTCTCCATGTTAAAAGTCCACCAATAATGTTTTATCCCTGTAACATCAATCAATAATTCCTATTCACAATCATATGAATAACTCATAATCATAATTGTGAT
The DNA here is from genome assembly GCA_020205615.1 of Panax quinquefolius. Classification (NCBI taxonomy): domain Eukaryota; kingdom Viridiplantae; phylum Streptophyta; class Magnoliopsida; order Apiales; family Araliaceae; genus Panax; species Panax quinquefolius. The sequence continues at coordinate 28,881,259 of CM035162.1, forward strand.
TCTGAATTCCCTTTTCGCACCCAGGACGAAGATGATTCTCATCACCTATCTTCACCCGAAATATCACAAATCATGGTTATACCAAATCACAATTCACTGCTCATAATCATACTAATAAATTCATCTTTTGCACTACGGACCAAAGATATATGTTTATAAAAAAAATAATCTTTGAGACTCGAACAACAAATAATCCACATCATCGAATCACCCCACACTTCTACGGCCAAGGATATTCGTTAATATCACATCCATGAATTATCCATGCACTACTGACAATGATATTCATTATTATCACATCCATGAATTAATATTTCATTCTTTGAGACTCTTTCAATAATTAATCCACATCATCAAATCATCCCCGCACTACGAGGCCAAGGATATTCTTTAGTATCACGACCACGAATTATCCATTACACTACGGGCCAAAGATAATCGTGTTTTCATCAATGGTCCCGATCATGCCATAAAATAATTCATCTTTGCACCCTTGGCCAAAGAGAATCCATAGCCATAATCATACCAAAATTGTCCATCAATGCACTGCGGGCGATAAGGACTTTTTCATTAGTATCACAACCACAAATTATCCATGCACTCACGGGCCAAAGATAATCGTGTTTTTATCAACTAGTCCGATCATGCTATAAAACAATTCATCTTTGCACCCTTGGCGAAGAGAATCCATAACCATAATCATACCAAAAAGTCCCATCATGCACTACAGCCAATGAGGACTTTTACCACATCATTTGTAACATTACGGTCATGATTATCTTACCGAATAATCCACATCATAATCATACCAAGTCCATCTATGCACTACAGGCCACAGATGACTTTCAACAAAATATAAATATGAGGATGAATAGTACTCCGTATTCGTACCAAGTCCAATTTTTGTCGTGAATAGTAACTCGTGAATAGTAACTCATGAATAGTACTCCGTATTCGTACATAGTACCATATACATAAATAATGTCATATACATAAATAGTTTCATGTACATGAATAGAGCCATATACGTGAATAGTGCCGTATACGTGAATAGTAACCCCGACTCAAAAAGGTAGAAATTCCACAATAAGATCCATACCAATATATCAGTATAATGATATTGAAATAATAACATCATTATGAAGAATATAACATCCCTTAATATCCCTTACTATCCCTTACCTCAAAAGAGCAGCACTTCTGACTGGATATCGGATGTGACGCAGAAGGAAACTTGCACTGATGAATAGCAAATCAGTCCCAAAAATTATTCTTTTCACCAAAAATTCAAAATATAATAGGAGATACGGTGAATTGAATTTTATGTTTCATTTTCACCAAAATCTAATTTTCAACTCTTTGTGATTTCTAAGAAACATTCATGTTTTATGATAACACGAGGTTGTATGTCTTTAGACATCTTGTGTGGTAGTGGCAAAACAGCCTTCCAAAGTTGGGTTTGCCTCACCCTATTTGATTCAAAGAAATATAACTACTAAATGATGTATAAAATACAACACACTTTTCTATCTTTGTTTAGGGAGAACCTCCATACTAGAGACCACCATTACATTCCCTGTTATCCCCGCTTGACCCGGCAACCACTCTTATTACCCCAAGGGAATTGTGAAGCGAAAGGGTGAGCACAACTAGCCCAGTAAAGAATATCATGACTAAAGATAATTAAATTATCAATAACTTTCATCAATAATAAATCGTAGATTTAGAACATATAGTAGATGATAAAACTTTTCAACCATATTTGTAGATGGAACGAAGCAATCCATTAGAAGAGTCAAATAGACCATCGTGTCTATTATCTTCTCCATGTTAAAAGTCCACCAATAATGTTTTATCTCCTGTAACATCAATCAACCATTCCCATTCACAATCATATGAATAACTCATAATCATAATTGTGATTACGAATTCCTTTTACGCACCGGGGCGAAGATGATTCTCATCACCTATCTTCACCTAAAATATCACAAATCATGGTTATACCAAATCACAATTCTCGCTTTCATAATCATACTAATAAATTCATCTTTTGCTCACTACAGGCCAAAGATATACAATCAGAAAACAATAATCTTTGAGACTCGACAACAAATAATCCACATCATCGAATCACCCCGCACTACGGCCAAGGATATTCGTTAATATCACATCCATTAATTATCCATGCACTACGGCCAAGGATATTCATTATTATCACATCCATGAATTAATATTTCATTGTTGAGATTCAGCTCAATAATTAATCCACATCATCAAATCATCCCTGCACTACAGGCAAAGGATATTCTTTAGTATCACGACCACGAATTATCCATGCACTACGGGCCAAAGATAATCGTGTTTTCATCAACTATCCCGATCATGCCATAAAACAATTCATCTTTGCACCTTTGGTCAAGAAAATCCATAGCCATAATCATACCAAAAAGCGTCCCATCAATGCACTACGGGCGATAAGGACTTTTCATTAGTATCACAACCACAAATTATCCATACACTTTACGGGCAAAGATAATCGTGTTTTTATCAACGGTCCGATCATGCTATAAAATAATTCATCTTTGCACCCTTGGCAAGAGAATCCATAGCCATAATCATACCAAAAACTCGTCCCATCAATGCACTTTCACGGGCCAACGAGGACTTTTACCACGTCATTTGTAACATTACGGTCATGATTATATCGAATAATCCCTGGTCATAATCATACCAAGTCCATCTATGCACTACAGGCCACAGATGACTTTTAACAAAATATAAATATGAGGATGAATAGTACTCCGTATTCGTACTAAGTCCAATTTTTGTCGTGAATACTCGTGAATAGTAACTTATGAATAGTACTCCATATTCGTACATAGTACCGTATACATAAATAATGTCATATACATAAATAGTTTCATATACATGAATAGTGTCGTATACGTGAATAGTAACCCCGACTCAAAAAGGTAGAAATTCCACAATAAGATCCATACCAATATGTCAGTATAATGATATTGAAATAATAACATAATTATGAAGAATATAACATCCCTTAATATCCCTTACTATCCCTTACCTCAAAAAGCGCAAGACTTACATTGGATATCGGATGTGATGCAGAAGGAAACTAGCACTGATGAATAGCAAATCAGTCCCAAAAATTATTCTTTTCACCAAAAATTCAAAATATAATAGGAGATATGGTCAATTGAATTTTATGTTCCGTTTTCACCAAAATCTGATTTTCAACTCTTTGTGATTTCTAAGAAACTTTCATGTTTTCACATAATAACCAACATAACTCATCATAACACTTACTAATACTCAAAACATATGAGGACATCATGTATACAGATCATTTCCATAATTTAATAAGGAATGAATACATAGGATCATTCACCATGCATGTGGTAATCCACATGATGCATTATTCAACAAAATAATAAAGAATGGAATAACGGGAGGATTAACATCGTCGATAATAATCGCATGCATGAGTTATCTCAATTGAATAATAAATAATGGAACCAGGTCCCACGTAACGCATGCAGACGGGATATTCCTACCGAGAATTGTAAAGATTTTAAACCCGAATCCCAAAGAAACGCATGTGACGATATATTCAATGAATAATAAAAAATGGAATAATGTAAGAATTTCACCAAGTATAGGGTAGCTCATGATATCTGAGTTATTCAAAATGTAATAAAGAATGAAATAATGAAGTTCTCTTCATGGATAAGAAAGAAATAATACTCCCTACCTTAGAAGAAACTATATATAGAAGTAGTGAAGTAGCAGAATACTTTTCTTCTTTCTCTCTATAATTTCTCTCTATAATAATTGCTCTATAGCTTTAGTGAATTGGTGAGAAATAAAGGAAGAATGAGTTTCTATTTATAGGAAAATATAGTTTTGATAATTGCACGTTTTGGGGCTCAAAAAATTACAGTACAATACCTCTAACTTTTCTTTTATTTTTAATTTAGTCCTGCAAGTATTATCAAACTTGCACCACTTCCCCTAATAGTAAATAATCTGAATCAATAGTTCAATCATGTGAATCAATAGTATAATCATGTGAAAAAAATTAATTACAGTATAATACTTTCAACTATACCTCTATTTTTAACTTAGTTATGCAAGTATTATTAATCTTGCACCAACTCCCTTAATAGTACATGAATGTGATTCAACAGTATCCACATGTGAACAAATAGTTATATAAACATGTGAATTAGTAGTAATTAAGTGCTTATTTATCCGATAAATTATCCGATTTATCAATATAACCCCCAAACATCAATTATCATCGAAATAGATATCGATTTCCATTAACACTAATAATCCCAACACAATGGAACTATATATTTCATCTTTAATCAACACAACTTATTCATCATTAATATTATAACTCACAATATTTAATAACCATGTCGTTCCTAGGAAAGAGGGGGCTTTCCGATAAGGATTTCTCCTTATTGGCGCACAATTAGGTGACCAAACCTCTCCTTGACAGAACTTTTAGACATTGTCAATAGTGTAAATAAAAATATGAATAACTTTGTCGTCTCAATTATTTATTTAATAATAATAAATATTATGCGAGATGATCTTGTGACAATAATTGAATCAATAATATGAGAGATATGATGCAAAGAATTCTTCGTAGTAATAATTGAGTATAATGGTGTGACTTCTCACGTAAGCATCAATAATCAATACAGGTGTCTTTATTATGCAACCACGCGTATTACTATACTTTTAACATCGGGTGTTTCAAATAGTTTTAACGGTAACACTTTTGCCGTTATTTTATAAAAGATAATTACATCGTTTTCTTTACTACGATAATACTTAGTTACGGGTCCACTTAATGATTGTGTCGTCGTACGGATATTTCCCCGACAAAAAGAATATTCCCAGACCAAACGAATATTTTATAACAACTTGCATACTTTGAAAAATTTATAAAAACTACCTACAACTATAACATTATATCAAATCCACTCCATAATATAAAAAAAATAAAAAATTATTTCGAGAAAATTAAATATTTATTCATAAAATTTGGGGTCTCACACTGTGTCTTGAGCAACTTTACCTTTTTCGATTAAAGTTGGTTCTATACGTATACTTGACATCATTGCATGGGTCCCCGGAGTCTTGACTTCTATCTTCATCTTTTTTAAATCACGCCAAATAGACCTTTGTGTTGACAACATCACACTCATTCCCGCGTATGATCTTCTACTCAATGCGTCGGCTACCACGTTCGCTTTTCCAGGATGGTATTGAATGGTATGGTCGTAGTCTTTCAACAGCTCGAGCCAACATCATTGCCGCATGTTGAGTTCTTTTGGGTGAAGAAATATTTGATGCTTTTATGGTCTGAATATATCTCCACTTTTTCCCCATATAGATAGTGCCTCCAGGATCTTTAAGCGCTTGGCAACTTGATTCTTTATCGACTCTAGATCATGAGTAGGATAATTCCTCTCATATTCTTTAAGTAGACATAGGCTATGACTTTCCCACGTTGCATGAGAACAAATCCTAACCCTTTGCACGAAGCATCATTGTGAGATAACAAATCCATCCAACCCGAGATGGTATTGTTAAAACAGTCTGCAAATGAGTCTCCTCTTGAGATCTTGGAAACTCTTTTCGCGTTCCTTACTCCATCTGAATTTTGTATCTTTCTGAGTCACCGAGTTAACTGATGTGATTCGAGAAAATCCTTCCACAAATCTCCGATAATAACCAAATTTAGCTTCAAAAAAGCTCGTCTTGATCCACCGATTTGGTTTGCTCCCAACTTTGTATTGCTTCAATCTTCGCCGTCAACAAATACTCCATGTTTTGACACCACGTGCCCAAGAATGCTACTTCTCAAGCCGTAACTCGCATTTCTTCAACTTGGCATACAACTTGTTTTCACGAAGCCTTTAGAGTACCAAATTAAATGGTGCTCATGATCTTCACGACTTTTGGAATATATGAGGATGTTATCAATAAAAACAACAACGAATCATCCAAATATTCCTTGAATACTCGGTTCATCATATCCATGGAAGCCATGAGAGCATTAGTCAATCCAAAAGATATGACTAAAAATTCATAATGCCCGTCTGGAGTTCTAAAGGCGGTCTTTGGAATATCCTCGGTTCTAATCTTGGTGATGATATCCGAATCGAAGATCGATTTTTGAAAAGAATTGTGCTCCTTATGGCTCGTCAAACAGTCATCAATATGAGGTAACGGATACCTATTCTTGATAGTGACATGGTTTAATTCTCAGTAGTCGATACTGAAGTCGCATACTCCGTCTTTCTTCTTCTGAATAAAACAGAGAGCACCCAGAGGAGATGTCTTAGGGCGAATGAAAGCGATGTCCAATAACTCCTGTAATTGGACCTTTAACTCCTGAAGTTCAATAGGAGCCATTCGATGGGGGTTTTAGAAATTGGCTTTACAGGGTTCAAGATCAATAAAGAATTCAACTTCACGTTACGGGAGTAAACCGGGAAGTTCTTGAAATCGTCGGAAAAGTCAATAACAATAGGAATATTATTCAAATCGGACGTGTCTTTATTCAAATCCATAACATGGGCTAAGAAAGTTTGACATCCATTTTTAATAAACGAGCGGTTTTATGGCGATATAACGGTGATTGATTTTAATGGTTTAGTTGTTTGAATTGAACAACAAAGTTGTTTAGGAATATGAAAACTAACAACCTTACGAAAACAATCAATTTTGGCATGATGAGTAGTTAACCAATCAATCCTAAAATCACATCAAAAGCAAGTATCTTTAAAGAGATAAGGTCAACGGAGTAATGTGATGGTGCCAACTTGGATCAAACAAGATTTATAAACAGTGGATGTGATAAAAGTTTCTCCTAACGGGGTTTCCACAGATAAGTCAAAGTCTAATTTCTCCGGAGTCAAATTTAAACGTTGAGCACAAGTAGGAGAGATAAATGAATGGGTAACACCGGTATCTAGTAAGGTATAAACTTCACAAGAATTTATGATTAGCTTACCCGTGATCACCTCGTTTGGGTTCCTCGTATATTGAACAGTCACGACAAACGCTCTTTCAAGAACCGTTGACTTTGACTTTTCTGGGATAGCCTTTTGAGTCACCATCCCATTGGACTTGGTTTCGCTTACTGATCTGATCTCGAGCGATATGTCCTTCCTTTCCATAATTATAACATACCTTAAACTGCTTGGGGCGGTTTGGGGCGATATGTCCTTCTTTTCGCACTTATAAGATATGACCGGTGGTCGTTCTCCCCTTGGAACCAGATTGTTCTTTGGTCTTTGGCGTCTTCGTATTGTCATTGTTGAATCTCCTCTTTTTAAAATCTCCTCCTGACTCGCTTCTTCTATTCTCATGGCCATGATTACCACCGTAGTGGTTGTCTCTCTTGTCCGTATTTTCTTTCTCCACTTGGTTATCGTTGTTCATTACGATGATCATCCATCCATAGAATATGATCCTGGTTGTGGTCGGTTGAACGTACTCGTTATCTCACTCTAATAATTGAGTCCTGTTGACAACATCTGAATAAAGAGAAAATTTATGTGAAATGAGATATTGACGTATGCCGGGTTTCAAACTCTCAGAAACATCCGCGTCATATGTTCCTCATTCTCCACCAAATGAGGTGCAAACCTGGATAACTCTGTAAACTTCGCCTCGTACTTGGACACCTTCATGTTATTCTGCTCCAGTCTAATAAACTCTACCTCCTTCATATGACGAATACTTTTAGGAAAGTACTTGTCATTGAACAGTTTCTGAAACGTATCCCAAGACATACTTTAAGTGTGGTTTGGATGGGTACACTTCACGATTCCCACCAAAGAATCTGCCTCATTCACTTAACATAAAGGTGGCGAATGGAACCTTCTGTTCCTCCGTGCATCCCAAGACATCGAATATCTTGGTAATTTATTTGACCCACATCTCCGCCTTAATCGTATCCGGCTTCCCCAGAATTCAGGTGGTCCGAACTCCTTGAACTGCTTGGCTGTGACAAACCGTGAATTGCTATCATTTCCTCCTATATTTTGAACACGAGTCTCCCTGGTCTGATTTTGCATGAACTGCAAAAAGCTTCAAAATATCCCATCATTCATCATCTGCTCAGTGGTGTTGTTCACAAGAGGAACATTGTCAGCCTGTTGCACGTTCTCCTCGTTGGTGAGTACAGGCGTCTCCACGGTCTCATTTACTCCACTGTTAACATTCTCAGTTGCCATTCTTAAATACTGCCATAAAACAAGGGTTAATTAAAGAAATTAACAAATCACATAATACCCTATGTTGTAATGACCAACAAATAAGCTTAGGTAGGACACTAACTAACGAAGGATTTACTCGTCTCTCCTCCTAGTTCTATTCCCCGATTTCCGCCAGAGATCATATCCTAAGCTCGATACCAAGCTGTGGCGCCCCAAAATAGGTATACAACACCCATTCTGAGTCGCCAAATACATGCATACGAAACAACTACAACTTTATTAATACAACTGTCAGTGCAAAATACGATAACACTTAAATTGTGAGTTTAAATACAAATATTGTCGCCTAGATAATATCCACACTCAAATAAGTCCTCATTATAATTATTGATACACTATTTTACAAAATAGTGAGGACTACTAAAACAACTTCTAGAACCATCATTCCACACCCAATTAAGACTCGCCACATTCTCGCCTCCCGAGAAGAAAAATAGAACAAAAAGGAAAAGGTGAGCTCAACTAGCCCAAGAAAGAACATTATGACTAAGATAACATAGAACAAATTATCGTTAGTCCTCAACAGGAAAAATCTAATAGAATATAATAGACAACCCGCTTTTAAATCAATATTCGCAATGAAATAATAATTCATTAGAAGAGTTAAGTAGAGAATGAAATCTACTATCTTCTATATATGAATTTAAAAGTTCATCGTCGATATTTTATTCCTATAACATCAATCAATATATATCCGAATTAAATATTCATCTTTGCACTACTGAGCCAAAGATATTCATCACCGGGTCATGTTCATCTAAACACTGCTCATCTTTGCACTACGGGCCAAAGATATTCATCAATCATTCATCTTTGCACTCCAGGCCAAAGATATTCAGTAATATCATCATTTAGGACTGAGGATGATGAAAAATATTTTAAAGAAAATTAATCCAGTGAAGCAAAAGAACAAATATTAGGGATTCAGTATTAAAGTTTTATCCAAGTTCAATAATACTCTCATAATAACCAAATTTTGAAGCGTAATTCAAAAATAAGATCAAAACATGGATACAATCAAAGATAGTAACCATAATAGACATCTTGGACAAAAAAGAAAATTTCATTTTAAATTGAATAGTCAGATTCGTGAATAATTATCGTATACGTGAATAAGAACCCAGACACAAAAAGTTCCAAATTTGATAAAAGTTCGGACCAATATTTACGCATAATGATATTGCGAGAAAATAATATCATTAAGAAGAAAATAACATCCCTTACCTCAAAATAATCGTATTACATTGAATTTGGAAGTAGTCTTGTGAAACTTGCAGACCAGATAAAGCACCACTCAAAGTATCAAAATACTCACAAGAATACGATCGATAATATAGAGAGAAAAAGAGAGAAAACTTGTTTCTGGTGTGATTTTCAATTCTAACTTAGCTCTCTATTTATAGGAAAATGTTAGAACGCCATAGGAGACTAAATAATAAAATAATAATATAATTACTTTCTTTTCTACGCATGCCTCTTGACAATTCTCACCCACCAGCCAACTTTGAACCAATTTTCAGCAGCTTGAAATTAATAAAAATTATTTTATTTTCCCTAACTTCAATAATTCATAGAAAATAGTCCGGTTATCAGAAAAATACGAATTTTATGTCCATTCTGCCTGAAATCGAATTCTCTACAGCTTTGTACCTTTGAGTTTTTCCAAATTTCAAACAAAAAATATCTGAAATCCACAAACGGGTAATTTTTAATACCTCCATTCCGACAAAATACTGATAAAACACCCCAGCATTAATTTCTTCATTAATAACCACATAAAATACATAAATCCATCATTTATATCAAATAAATATTTCATTATCATATAAATTAATTATTAATTATTCACAAATAATATTACGAATCACAATTATGACAACCGCACTGCCCTCAGAAAGAGGGCTTTCGATAAAGGATTTCTCCTTCTTTGGCCAAGCAATTAGATGACCAAACCTCTCCTTGATGTAACTTTCTAGACATTGCCAATAATGTTATCTAATAATATTATTCGGATAATATGAATTATTGCTCAGATAATGGCAAATCTTTGTGTAGTGATAATTATTGAAACAACGATATATATAAAATATCAACGCAACAATTATTGAATCAATAAAATAAAATCTTGAGCAGTAATTCATCATAACAATTATTGAGTAGTGTCTTCTTACGTAAGAATCAATAATTGGTGCAATCTGGTGTGCTTCTTGAGCGATAACGCGCGACATTCTGTGTTTAACCATCCGGTATTCCAACAATATTATTAACGATATAACTTCGCCATTATTTATAAATAACTTATACTTGTGCGTTTTCTTCATCCAATCGCTTTCCGTTATGGGACCCACACAAAGGTCAAGTCGTCGTCAAATGCGAATATTCCCAAGCGGTAAGAATATTCCCACGACTGAAACGAATATTCTCCGATAAAAACGAATATTTTATAACCACTTACTTATTTGAAATATTTGCGCATTTTACCCATAACTAACCACATTAATCAAATCAACCCTTACTATTTCAAAATAATGAATAGAGGAAATTTAATTTTATTTATAATAAGTCGGGGTCTTACAGAATCTACCAGGTGATGGAGAAAAGAACCCTGAACATGAGTTGGAAAAAATCCATAAAGAAGAAGGTATAGCAAGAAGTCCACCCGCTAGTCCAGCTAGTAGGAATGTCATCCAAAGCCCATCTAAAAAGTTCCGGGACTCCCATACCAACTCTTCATGTTTTAATCAAAATAACCTTATTGAGACATTTGTACAAACATCTAACATACATAGCTTAAGATTTTATATGGATATTGAAGTATAAATTTCAACTCCAAAGCTGATTACTCCATTTTACCACACTGCATCCCATATAATTACACTAGCTGTGTCCCGTGACTATTTTTAGATAATTACAATACTCCAAAGTGATTTGGGCTAACAAATTTTTTTTGATATGTATAAAAATAATTTATAAATTATGTCCACAATACAAAGCTACAAGACCATCCATCCTAGCAGTAACAAAGCTACAAGACAGGAGAACAATGGAAATTTACAGTAACTTGCCTCATAGCAGACACCCAAAATGTTAAAAAAAACACAGATACAAGATTATCAGCCAAAATCCAATAAACAACTCCAATTAAACAAATATTGAGAAAAAATATGTTAAAAACTATCAAAGTTTGGTGATATCAGAAATTTTAGGAGAGAAAATCTCACTGAACCTACGATTTGCAAACCCTAGCTTCAAAGGGGCTTTGTTTTTACTCTAGTCGATGTTTTCCCTTTTGCCAATCTAGCTTCACCTTTGCGCGAAGAGTGAGAATCGGGGAAAAAGGTTTTGAGAGAGAATCAGTTGCGAATGGTAGAGAGGGATTTCAAATGGACGCGAATGGTAGAGTAAGAAAGAAGGAGGGAATCAGTACGAATTGGGAGAGTAAGAGAGAAGAAGGGGTTTTCGACCCGATATTTTTGACCCGCAAACTTTTTTTTTGTTTGTACTCGTTTTTTTACTTGGTCTGTCTTTAGTCCGCAAGTTTGGTACATTTTTGAAAGAAACCGTATATATATATATATAGGAATCCATCCATGGAAACCGGTTGCCATGGACACTATGCCAACAACCCCTTTTCAAAGCCGGTACAAGCTGTGCCGGTTAGGATTTTTTTAATATTAAATATTCGTTTTGTTTAACTATACTGACTATATGTTGAATATGTAGGGGCCTCTTATTAAAATAAAAGTCGGTACATCTTGATATTTAGACACAACAACCTGTGTCGGCTTGGTCAATTTATATTCCAATCTCAGCCTTCCAATAAATTGATCAACGGTCCGAAAAGAAGTTGTTAGCATAGTGTCCATGGCAACCGGTTTCTATGGATGGATTCCCATATGTGTGTGTGTGGTAATAACTTATATATATTTGTTTGCAACTCAACGTGTTTGTTAATGACTTATTTTTAACTTATAAGTTAAATAAATAAGCAATTATTTGATATTTATTTAAAAATGACTTATAAGTCATTCCTAATAGAGTAATTCTAGGGGAACCGATGCAATAATTTTTTTTAACTCCTAAAATACTAAAAAATAATGTGACGCCCCCAAAATAGGCATACAACACCCATTCTGAGTCGCCAAATACATGGTACAGAAAGCAAACTACAACTTCAATAATACAATTGTTGTAATGCAAAATACTTACAACACATACTGTGAGTTTAAATACAAATATTTTCTTCTGAGACAATATCCACACTCAAATAAGTCCTTATTACAATTATTCAAACACTATTTTACAAAAATAGTGAGGATCGCTAAAACATCTTTCTAGAACCATCACTCCATACCATTTTATGAATAAATATTTAATTTTCTCGAAATAAATTTTTTGAATATTATGGTGTTATGGATTTTGATATAATGTTATAGTTGTGGGTAGTATTTATAAATTTTGCAAAGTATGCAGTTGTTATATAATATTCGATTGGTGGAAATATTCTTTTTGTCGGGAAATATCCGTGCTGACAATACAATCATTAGTAGACCCCCAGCGGAATTATTGTCGGAATGAAAAGCGACAAAAATATTTTTATGAAAATAACGGCGGAAGTTTTACCATTAATCTTTGTTGAACTACTCGGTAGTAAAAAATGCGATGTCTGGCGTGGTTGCATAGTAGCACTTACGGTGATTATTGATCTTACGTGATAAGTCACTTCGGTTTTGTTATTGGTATTATTAATGTAATAAAAGCGAAATACTTTTATAAAGTTATTCTATAAATAGAATATATTATATTACTATTATGCATAGTAGTGTTGCATAGTGCTTGTATAGTGTTTTGCGTAGTAAAATCTTTTTTATATAAAATAGAATACTTTTATAAAGTTATTACATAAATAGAATATATTATATTTTATTTACATAGTGTTGCATAGTGCTGCGTAGTGTTTTTTTATAGTAAAATCTTTTTATATAAAACAGAATACTTTTATAAAGTTATCTATTTTATTAGACAATAATTAGAATATATTATATTTTATTATGCATAGTGTTTGCATAGTGCGTAGTGTTTGCATAGTAAAATCTTTTATAAAGTTATTAGTTTTATTAGATTATAAATAGAATATATTATATTTTATTTAAAAGATTTTGCTTTAAATATGGATGAGTCAGATTAAAATAAATCAATCTGGACCGTTAAATGAGTTAGTTTCTTATCTGATCCATTTTTATAAATAGAAGCTCATTCCTTCATTATTTTCTTACGAATTCACTTTGAAACTAGAGAGATAAACTATAGAGAGAAAGAAGAAAGTATTCTACTTCTTCCTTATATATCTAGTACTCTCTCTTCTTAAGGTAGGGAATATTATTTGTTGTACTCGTAAGGGGTATTCTTTCTTTCTTATTCATGAAGAGAACTTATGTTATTCCATTCTTTATTATTACATTGGAATAACTTTTGTATCTGTGGATACCCTATACTTGGTGACATTCTTCTATTATTAAATTTATTATTATTATTTGGAATATCATATCATGCATATGCGTTTTCTGTGGGACTGATTTCGTCTTTATTATTACATTTGGAATATCACATGCATGCGTTTTTACATGGGACTGGTTAAAATCTTTATTATTATTACATTGGAATATCACATACATGCATGCGTTTTCTGGGACTGATTCCCTCCTTATTAGTATTACATTGGAATAACTTTGTCTACATCTGAAATCTGCATGCATGGTGATTTCTTGTTATTATTCCATTCTTTATTATTACATTGGAACATCACATGCCGTGCGAATTTTTTACTTTGACACAGTTTCATTATTATTTAGTATTACATTGGAATAACTTATACATCTGATAATCTGCATGCGTGGTGATTTCTTTTGTTATTCCATTCTCTTTATTATACTCGGTTGGTTAAAGTTTTGACTTCTATACTCCATGAAATTAGTGGAATATCCTTGATATTTGCGCTTCATCGATATCTTTTCATGGAAATATTCTTACGAGCATTCTTGAATTTTACTCTACAAAAGCGATATCGTGTTGACAATTTGGACGTTATTAGTTCTGGATAAATTAATTCTTGAACTTGTTTTATTGAATTCTTATATCATTGTCATCATCCTCATGTTTATATTATGTTGAAAGTCATCATGGCACATGTAGTGCATAGATGGACTTGGTATGATTATGACCGAGGATTATTCGATATAATCATGGCCGTAATGTTACAAATGATGTGGTAAAAGTCCTCGTTGGCCGTAGTGCATTGATGGACGGTTTTGGTATGATTATGGCTATGGATTCTCTTGACCATTGATGAATTGTTTTATGGCATGATCGGGGTAGATTGAAAACACTTTGGCGTGGTGCATGGATAATTTGTGGTTGTGATCTTAAAAGAATATCCTTGGCTTTAGTGCGGGGATGATTTGATGATGTGGATTATTTATTAAGTTTGAGTCTCGGCGATAAAAGTGATGAAAAACCTTTTAAATCATAAAAGATAGTAGATTTTATTCTCTACTTGACTCTTTTAATGGATTGCTTGTTCATTGCAGATTAAACTTGATGTTTGTTATATTGTATCGGTTTAACATTTGTTTAAGGCTAATGATAATTTATTACGCATTATCTTAGTCATAATATTTCTTCTTTGGGCTAGTTGAGCTCACCCTTTTCTTTCATTTATTCTCTTGAGAAATGAGAATATAGTTGGGACGAGTCGGGGAATGGAGTGATGGACCAGATGATAGTATTAGTAGTCCTCACTATTCTGTTAAATAGTGTGACAATAATTGTAATGAGGACTTCTTTTGAGTTTGTATACTCTCTAGTAGACAGTGTTTGTATTCAAACTCACAGTTTATGTTTTGTCGTATTGTACCACACAGGTTGTATTATTAAGTTGTATTTGAATTCTATACCATGTATTTGGCGACTCAAGATGGGTGATGTATACCTAATTTTAGGGGCGTCACGGTTGGTATCAAAGCTTAGGATATATGATCCTGGCTGAGATGTGAGAATAGAACTAGGAGGAGAGAGCAGGAAATTCCTTCGCTAGTATGACCTACCTAAGTTTATTTGGTATTTAATTGGTCGGTCGAGTATAGAGATAATATGTGATATGTTAATTAACCCTTGTTTTGTGGCGATATTTGAAAATGGCATCTGAAAATGTTGAGATAAGCAATGGAGCACGGGAGGCGTTGAGTCTCCACGGATCGATAATCGAGGACAATGTGTGCAGCGGGGATGGCGATAATCCTCCTAAAAACAACAACAACCTTGATCGATTGACGAAACGATGATGCGTTTAAGAGCTTTTAGAATTCATGCAACATCGGTGAAGGCGGCTCCTGTTCATAATGCGGAGGAAACAATGGCAACCACGGTTGGTCACCATTAGCGATTCGAGGCTGGGACCACCGGAGTTTTGGGAAAGCGAGAACCACTTAAAAGCGGAGGCGTGGTTAAAGCGGATCACCAAGATATTTGATGTCTTGGGATGCTCAGAGAGCAAAAGGTTCCCTTTGCCACCTTTATGTTGCGTGAAGAAGCGGATCATTGGTGGGAATCGTAAAAGCGTACCCGACTGGCCTTTTCAAGATGTCTTGGGAGAAGTTCGAGAGGTGTTCAATGACAAGTACTTTCCGAAAGTATTAAATCACATGAAGGAGGTGGAGTTTATTAAGTTGGAGCAAAACAACATGGCCAGTGTCGCGATCTGAAGCCAAATTTGCGAGTTGTCCGATTTGCATCCCATTTGGTTGATAATGAGGAGAAATGCGCGAATGTTTCTAAGAGGTTTGAAACACGAGATACGTCGATATCTTATCTCTCATAAACTATGTTTGTATTCGGATGTTGTTAATAGGGCTCGATTATTGGAGCGCGATAATGAGTCAACCAAACCAAAAGAGAAAGCGGTAAAGCAAATGATAATACCAAAGGATAACAATCATCATCAAAGCGGTGATAATAAGCATGGAGGAATCAACATATCGAAAATGGTAACCTTCTTGGGTAGTAATCATGGCCAAAATAATAAGAATGGACATTTCAAGAAGAAGGTTCAACAATGACGTAAAGGCGTCGGCACCAAAGACCCGTTTCAAAGGAAGAAGAGCGACCACCGGTCGTCGTATGTTTCAAATCTGCGAGACGGGAGGGACACATCCGTCCAAACTGTCTGCTGTGACAATCAAAAGCGTGTTTTAATTACGGAAGAAAGTCACCTAGCTTCGATTTTGTCGTATGGTGAAGTCAAGTCCAATTTGGGATAGTGATGCCAAAGGATGTCCCGGACAAGCTAAAGCCGTAGTTTAAGAAAGAGCGTTTTTTTTCGTGACAAGGAACACGAATAAAATTATCACGGGTATGTTAGTCATAAACTCTTGCGAAGTCTATCCGTGTTGAATCTGGGTTCTACTCACTCTTTTATTTCACTAGTTGTGTTCAATGTTTGAAGTTAACTCAGGAGAAGTTAGACTTTGATATATCTGTTTAAACTTCGGTTAGGAGAAACCTTCCGTTACCTCCACTTGTTTATAAATCTTGTTCAAATCAACACTTTCACGTTACGTGTCGATCTTGTCTCTTTGAAAATACTTGCCTTTGATGTGATTTTTGGAAGCGATTGGTTAACTACTCATCATGCTTTTAAATAAGGTTGTTAGCTTTCATACTCTAACCAACTGTTATGCGAATTCAAAGTAACCAAACCACTAAAAAGTCAATCATTGTCATATCGAGCCATAAGTAAAAAGCCGATTCTTTCGTTGTTGACTTCCTTGTGTGGGATGCTTGCAAAAGCGGACTTTCCGTAGAGGCGTTGTGAATGGCGATGGCAAGTTGATAGGTATCGATGTGACGTGTTATCCAAGTCTTGGATGAGAGTCACGATTTTGAATGATATTTCTATTGTTAATAAATTTCTTGGCGTATTTTGAAGACTTCTTAGCCTACCCCAGGCGTGAAATCGAATTTTGTATTGACCCCGTCAAAAACCCATTTCTTAAACCCTCAAATATTTCTTCAACCAAAATGAGCGTATAATGCGCCAAAAGATTGTTGGCTCGAGCTATTGAAGATTACGATCGTACCATTCAATATCATCGTGGAAGTCTGAAGAGCGTGGTAGGCGGCGCGTTGAGTAGAAGATCGTATGTGTGAGTGCGATGTTGTTAACACAAAGACCCATTTATTATAACTTACAAATGATGAAGATAGAGTTAAAGACTCTAAGGACCCACGTGAAGATAACGAATATCGATTAGAATCGACTTTAATCGATAAAGTTAAAGCGCTCAAGCTACATACTCGGTGATGAATGTGAAGAAGAAGGTTCAAGAGGGCGTTATTCTAGAAGCAAGAATCGACGAAGAAAATCTCAACCCTCGATTTAATTGGCCCATTTGAAATCCTCGATCGAGTAGGAACGTGGCTTATAGACTCGTTTTACTGCTTGAGTATGTCGCGTGTTCATAACATTTTTAACGTATCGATGTTACGTAAATATGTGGATGACCCGAACCATATTATTTAATTAGAACCTGGATGAGATAGCAAAAGATTTAGCGTGTGAGGAGATCGTGTTAAAATCTTGGATAAGAAGGATCGTATTCGACGCTCGAAGGTTATACCTCAAGAGTTAGAATTTGAAGTGAAGTCGAGTATCCTCACATGTTTGGCATACCGAGTGCGTCACGTAAATTTCAAGGCGAAATTCCATAAGGAGGGAGATTGTGATACCCCAGTTTTATGAATAAATATTTAATTTTCTCAAAATAATTTTTTTGAATATTATGGTGTGGATTTGATATAATGTTATAGTTGTGGGTAGTATTTATAAATTTTACAAAGTATGCAAGTTGTTATATAATATTATTGATTGGTGGGGAATATTCTTTTTGTCGGGGAATATCCGTGCAATGATACAATCATTAGTGGACCCCACAGCGGAATTATTGTCGGAATGAGAAAAAACAAAAATATTTTATGAAAATAACGGCGGAAGTTTTCTGAATTATCTTGTTGAACTACTCGGTAGTAAAAAATGCTGATGTCTGGCGTGGTTGCGTAGTAGCACCGCGGTATTGATTATTGATCTTTACGTGATAAGTCACTCGGTTTTGTTATTGGTATTATTAATGTAATAAAATGCGAATACTTTTATAAAGTTATTCTATAAATAGAATATATTATATTCTATTATGCATAGTGTTGCATAGTGTGTTTGCATAGTATTTTGCATAGTAAAATCTTTTTATATAAAATCGAATACTTTTATAAAGTTATTATAAATAGAATATATTATATTTTATTATAGTGTTGCATAATTGCATAGTGCTTTGCATAGTAAAATTTTTTATATAAAAGAATACTTTTATAAAGTTATCTGCTTTATTAGACAATAATTAAAATATATTATATTTTATTATGCGTAGTGTTTGCATAGTGCTGCTGCATAGTGTTTGCGTAGTAAAATCTTTTATAAAGTTATTCGTTTTATTAGATTATAAATAGAATATATTATATTTTATTTAAAAATTTTGCTTTAAATATGGATAGTCAGTTAAAGTAAATCAATCTGGATAGTTTAATGAGTTAGTTACTTATCTAGATCCATTTTTCTATAAATAGAAGCTCATTCCTTCATTATTTTCTTACGAATTCAATTTGAAACTCTAGAGAGATAAACTATAGAGAAAAGAAAAAAGTATTCTACTACTTCACTTTTATATATATCGAGTACTCATCTTCTTAAGGTAGGGAATATTATTTGTTGTACTCGTAAGGGGTATTCTTTCTTTCTTATTCATGAAGAGAACTTATTTATTCCATTCTTTATTATTACATTGGAATAACTTTTGTATCTGCGGGATACCTATACTTGGTGACATTCTTACATTATTCCGTCTTTATTATTACATTTGGAATATCACATGCATGCATGCGTTTTCTGGCGGACTGATTTAAATCTTTATTATTACATTGGAATATCACATGCATGCGTTTTCTTTCGTGGGACTGGTTAAAATCTTTATTATTATTACATTGGAATATCACATGCATGCGTTTCTGTGGGACTGATTCCTCCTTATTAGTATTACATTGGAATAACTTTTATACATCTGAAATCTTATACATGCATGGTGATTTACATTGTTATTCCATTCTTTATTATTACATTTGGAACATCACATCCGGTGCGAATTTACTTTGACACAGTTTCTGTTATTTAGTATTCTGTTGGAATAACTTGTCTATCATGCAATCTGCTCGCATGCGTGGTGATTTCTTTTGTTATTCCATTCTTTATTATACTCGGTTGGTTAAAGTTTTGACTTCTATACTCCATGAAATTAGTGGAATATCCTTGATATTTGCGCTTCATCCAATATCTTTTCATGGAAATATTCTTACGAGCATTCTTGAATTTTACTCTACAAAGCGAGTATCATGTTGACAATTTGGACGTTATTAGTTCTGGATAAATTAATTCTTGAACTTGTTTTATTGAATTCTTATATCATTGTCATCATCCTCATGTTTATATTATGTTGAAAGTCATCATGGCACATGTAGTGCATAGATGGACTTGGTATGATTATGACCGAGGATTATTCGATATAATCATGGCCAATAATGTTACAAATGATGTGGTAAAAGTCCTCGTTGGCCGTAGTGCATTGATGGACCGTTTTTGGTATGATTATGGCTATGGATTGATGAATACGAATCGGGGCATAGTTGATGAAAACACGATTATCTTTGGCGCGTGCGTGCATGGATAATTTGTGGTTGTGATACTAAAAGAATATCCTTGGCCAGTAGTGCGGGGATGATTTGATGATGTGGATTATTTATTAAGTGAGTCTCGGCGATAAAAGTGATGAAAAACCTTTTAAATCATAAAAGATAGTAGATTTTATTCTCTACTTGACTCTTTTAATGGATTGCTTGTTCATTGCAGTTAAACTTGATGTTTGTTATATTGTATCGGTTTAACATTTTTTAAGGCTAATGATAATTTATTACGCATTATCTTAGTCATAATATTTCTTCTTGGCTAGTTGAGCTCACCCTTTCTTTCATTGTTCTCTTGAGGAAATGAGAGAATATAGTTTGGGACGAGAGTCGGGGAACGGAGTGATGGACCGGATGATAGTATTAGTAGTCCTCACTATTACATTAAATAGTGTGATAATAATTTTAATGAGGACTTCTTTTGAGTTTGTATACTCTCTAGTAGACGATGTTTGTATTCAAACTCACGGTTTATGTTTTGTCATATTATGCATGACGAGTTGTATTATTAAGTTGTATTTGAATTTGATTTTTCAGATTCTATAAGCGTATTTAATTTAAAATAATAGAATATTAATTTTTAATCAACTTTCTTCCACCAACTTATTTGAATCAATTAGCATACCCATTTTGAAAAATTCCCAAAGACCCACATGCATTCCACACCAACCAAAATGGGTCCCACCCAATTAAAAATTCATTTTATTTTTGAAACTTCATGAATTCATAAATAATAGTACATTTATCGAAAAAATACAAATTTTATGTCCATTACATTTTGAAATCGAATTCTCTACAACTTTGTAGCTTTGAGTTTTCAAATTCCAAACATAAAATATTCAAAATTCATAAGCGGATGATTTTAATACCTACACCAACAAAATCTTGATAAAACACCTCAAAGATTAATTCCTTCATTTTTATCCACATAAAATAAATATATCCATCATTTATATCCACATAAAATAAATATTTTCTTATCATATAAATCAATAATTAATTATTCACAAATATTATTACGTAATCACAATTATGACAATAATGCAATGCAGATTTCCGGGGAAAGGAGGGGCTTTCGAATAAGAATTTCTCCTTCTTGGCGGCCATGATTAGGTGACCAAACCTCTCATTGACAAACTTTCTGCATACATTGCCAATAATGCTATCTAATAATATTATTCAAATAATATGAATTATTGATCCGATAATGGAAAATCTTTGTGCGGTGATAATTATTGAAACAACAATAATATAAAATATCAACGCATCAATTATTGAATCAATAAAATAAAATATTGAGCGATAATTACTTTAAACAATTATTGAGTAGTGCCTTTTTACGTAAGAATCAATAATTCAACAATCTTTGTGTGATACAGGTGTGCTTCTTTGTGCGACCACGGGTATTCACGTATTTTAACCAATCGGTATTCTAACGGTGTTAATTCAGTAATAACTACTGCTTTATTTATAAAAACTCAAACTTGTCATTTTCTTCATTCGACAGATTATTATTACATTATGGGGCCCACGAATGGCTACCGTCAGTATTTAAATATTCCCCAACAACAAGAATATTCCACGACCAAACGAATATTCTCCGACAACAATGATTATTTTATAACCACTTGCTTATTTTGTAAAATTTGCACATTTCACCCATAACCAAAATATTATATCAATTTAACACCTTATTATTCACAATAATAATTAGAGAAAATTCGATTTTATTTATAATTAGTTAGGATCTTACACATAAACTAAAAACACTAAACCTTAAACCCTAAATCTTATTTTTTATAAGTATCCAAATTATAAATATATACCGTTTATGCAACCTTATTTTTTTTTGTTTCGACTCCCTTAACACTATACTAAACCCAAAACACTAAACCTTATTTTTTACATGTAATCAAATTATAAATATATACCGTTTGTGCAACCTGTTTTTATATGTAATCAAATTGTAATAAAATCATTGAATTCTATAAAAATTTCAGTTGAAACAAATATTATTAATTTTTTGAGAGCCAAAAATTTTTTGGACCAGTCGCTAGACCGGTCACCACTTCGCCGTCCCTCTAAAATTTTTCTTCCTAATAAGTTGATTTGACCAAATATAATGTTCATTTTCTCTCTCTTTTATTTTGTTATTGAATCAATATATCTTTTAATTAATCTCTTTTTTAGTAATCTTTATATTTTATTTTTAACTTATAAGGTATTATTAACCGAACATATTCACAATTTATTTTAACTTATTTTTTGACTTATAAGTTAAATTAGCGTTGAACACTTTTACTTATAAGTAATAACTTAAACTAATTTGTAAGTCAACTTAAAATTTAAATTTAAGTTATATTAAAATAAGTCATTACCGGTGTAGGTAAATTTTTCTAAGATTTTTTTCGTATAATTTTTTTAAAAATAAATATTAATTTCAGGGATAAAAGTGAAATAACAGTATTTATAAATTTTATGTATGAACCTCTTTAAATTGGGCAAACAAAGCCCTATAAAGGAGTCCAAAGTTTTGAGCAAAGAAACTCCAACCCCTGTGGAAGCGCCAATGGGTTTAAGCTCAACCAAAACCGTGGCCATACGGCGAAAATGAGGGAAATTTATGTAGTTTGTCGTCTAATTCGTAATATTAGACCACTACCAGTCGGTACTGCTTCAATTTCATCACTAAACGGAAGAACCCTAGGTTTAGCAATGTCTTCTCCGAGTACAGTCCCACAATCATCTTCTACAAATAATAGTTATAATAAACCATATTTTTCATGGTTTAACAATCCCGCTGTTTCCATGTTTCAGTTTT
Source organism: Panax quinquefolius (assembly GCA_020205615.1). Lineage (NCBI taxonomy): Eukaryota > Viridiplantae > Streptophyta > Magnoliopsida > Apiales > Araliaceae > Panax > Panax quinquefolius. Next base: position 28,904,245 of record CM035162.1, read on the forward strand.
CTCCCCTTTTCAATCGCAACTTTTCCTCCAATTCCTCAGGTATATTTGTATATGGTTTTTTTTATCATATTGTTGTTGTGTCAAATTTAGAGTCTCTAGTTGATATTTGATTGTGATAATAGTTTCAATTTATAGCTTAGCAGCCCCAAAAGAATCAAATTGGAAAAAGAACTTGGTTACACTGTTATTATGCTTGTTTATTGTTTATCTTATTTTTTGTTGAAGTTCTACCAATCTTAGTATATTTTTTTTCTTGGAACACTACAGCTTGAACTTAAATTTGTAACAAAAATATTTAACACTTTAGCTTAGAATTGGAAAGTTTATGACTTCTCATAATAAATAACAGTTTTTTGTCTTAATAGTTTTGCTAAAATAGACATTTTGAGGTGTATTGAGGTGATGATGTCTTTTGAAATAATTGCAAGAAAATTGGTTGGTGTTAATGTTGGTATTTTTCTGATCAAAATTCTGTTTTAAGTGATTTTTGGAATATTATATAGGAAAAGTTTGAATTTCCTGACCATGGAATGTATTAAATTCCGAGTCTTCAAAGAAAAAATAAAAAGATGCATTTTTTTAATGAAATGCTATGTAACATGCAGAATGTCACGTGTTGTTAGGCCTTCATGATTGTGCTGTATGTAGTTGAAAGTTGTATTTAGGGTAAGATTGAATGCATGTTGTAATGCACTAGAAATACCTAGAAGTCGGATACTTTAGTGAAATAGTGAAAGACTGCCGCTGAGGTTGTTACTTCTACATAGTTAAGCTTTTGTTGTCTGGATAACAACATAAAATGGGTAAATTTTGATTATTTAAAAAACAGTAAATAATTAGTGTAAGATTGAATGTAGTTACTTTATTGGGAAATTATATGAAACAGAAGTACTTAGAAGTGAGTATTTGTGAATTATTAGGATTTGATCTGCATAGAGTAATGCATGTTAGTACTCAAAAGAAAAAAAAAATAGAAAAAAGAAAAGAACAAAAGGCATAACTTTCTGAATTTTACTGGCTTTTTTTGGGTCTTTTCATTTTAATAGGTTGATGAACTTCAAAAGAACCTTATGCATAGCTAATTAAATTAGACTTTTAGTGATTATATCGAGGTTAATGCAGGTTCTGGAAAGAAATTGGTCAGTTTTTTTGGTCTAGCTGAAAGGTGAATGCAAATATCAACCCCACTACAACTACAATTACATGTAAAATCTGACTCGTTGATCACTTATATATGAAGATCTAACTGTTTTGGAGGGCCTGTCGCTCACTAAAAGTTGTTAGGTAGCATGGTTAAATGTATTTGGCTAATTAAGTTAATCACATTGCTAGAGTAAGATGACTTTGTGTTTGCTACTGACATATCTGACAAATATAGTATCCTATATATTCGAAAAGATTTATATGCATGATCTTGTCAATTTTGCTCGTGTTTTTTGCTTTTAATTTAGTTTTCTTGTATTAAATGTATCTTGTTGCAACATGAAGCCATTTAGGATCTGTTGGTTGTATTGTTTATCGGTTTATGTCATAATGTCTACGTCATTACTTTGTTTTACATCAAGACGCTTTGCTCTTTATTGCTTGCTAAGACAGTTATTTATTCGAGTCCATCAAATGTTGTGGTGATTGAGTCTCAAGAGCGGTTTAATAGTTCACTTGCAAGGTTCAAGGTATACATAGACTCTTCCATTTTATTGATATTATTTGTTTCTGATTTTTCAGTTACTAGAAGGTTTTCAAGTAGCTTTCGGACATTAGTGAATTCATTTCCAGATGAATCACTTGCCCATATATTTTACTTCACCGCCGTTTGGTGTTCTCCATGTAAGATTCTGAGTTATTTATCAGTTTATTTCTAACTTCTAATATAATAGGTTTTGACATATTTCCCCTAGTTGCATGTTTATGTAATTATTCATGACAGAGTTCTATTTAATAGCTGTCTATTGTATATTCCATCTTGTGCAGGTAGATTATTATCTCCTATTATTGGGCAGTTGAGTTTGAAGTACCCTCATGTTACCACATATAAGGTTGACATCGATCATGTAAGACAAATTTCTTAGTTGAGAAAATTTTGTGCTAGTATATATCCTGCTGGATACTTGTTGGGGATATCCACCTTTTTTGTTTTGTTTTGTCTCTCTTTTCCTCTTCTTTTTTCTTTTTTCATTTTAGCTTTATATATATGTTTCTGTATATGGGTGTATTTGTATTTTATTATTTCCATCTATTTCTATTATTTATTTATTATTTTCTAACTTTTATATGCTTTATGTGTATTATTTTTCTCCTTGCCTTGCAAGAACATATAGGATTCATTTTCTGCCTACCCAAACTAGTCTAGGATAAAAGTCATTGTATTGTTGTTGATAGTTGACATATCTTTTGTTTATCTATTTTACAGAAGGGCCTCGGAAGTGCATTAAGCAAGCTGGACATTCACTCCGTGGTAATAAAATATTTATTGTTGTTGTTATTATTATTATTATTATTATTATTATTATTATTATTATTTATTGTCAAAATTTTATATCTGGCCTACCCCAACTAGTTTGGGATAAAAGATGTTGAGTCTTTAGTTGAGTTGAGAGTGTCAAAATTTTATATTTGGTTCAAGTCATGTATACTAGCATTGAGGAAGTTGATGTCTATTCATGTCTCAGTGACGCGTGTTTAATTTTTGTTCTGTCTTGTATGGATGCATACATTTGTGTGTACTAACAAAATCGTGTTTTCTAGTGCAAGCTCTGAATTAAACTTTCGCATGCTGCAATAGGTTGTGCTCATCCAATGTAGAAAATAGATAATGTCAATTAATCTAGGACTGAAAAGAATGGAACAATGCCAAATTGGTGTCTGTTCTAGTGTTTGAGATGCTTCTGAGTTCTGTGATGTAGTTTATCAGATATAGTTGTCAACTTATCAATCGTTCCAATTCCTGAAGCTACATCTATTTAAAGATAGATCCATGTGTGGAACTGAAAAGGGACAACTGAGGAGTTTTTTTTTCTTTTGAGTTGCGCAGAGGAACTTTCTTTCATACTCTATATGGTCACTTATATGTAGGACGGATAATCAATAACCTAGTTCTACCAGGACTTTGACTCCTAGCATATACAAGACAATTAATGGTCAAAATGACCTGAATACTAGAAATAATCGCCAATTATTCATAAATTACAATAAGTACCCAATTTAATTCCAAAATCTAATCTACCATGACTTGTGAAGAACCTTACTCTACTTGGCAAAAGAAAGGAAAACCCAAATTTCCTTTTACTTGCATCCTGCACTAAATGCTAGTGAAGATAGGAATTACCATCTTGTTGTTGGGTTCCTCTACGTAGTGATTGATGCATGACATTGCGATAGTCTGTCTTGATCTAGTTATTGAGTTCAGTAATTGATTTACCTACTGTATGATCATTGGCAAATTGTATTGGTCGGCTCTTGCATTTGCTTTACTTCTACTTGATTTGTTGTTGAGTCATCTGTGATAGTGAAAATTTTCTTTTGCTGCAGCCGACACTCCACTTTTTCCAGAATGGGAAAAAGGCGTCTGAAGTAATTGGTGCTGATGTTCGGCGCTTAAAGGATACCGTGGAAAAACTCTACAAGTGATGTTCAATCTGTAGGCCTGTGCTTATTTATGTGCCTGTGAATCGAGAACACAGTTTAAGAATGGTTGTCTGCTCTCGAACAAAAGTAATGGATCCAAATTGTACTACCTCAAGCAGTTCATTCCCAGTACATTTCAAGTTAAAATCAACCATCAGAGTGAAAACCAAAAATAGTTACAATATATTGATGTATATACTTGTAAACTTTTTCGATTGTTCTCCTCTATTTATGTGCTAATGAACTTGTGGTCTGTGTGGAAACTATGCCAATAGAAATGATTTTGTGGCTTTCATTTTTCTTGGTTTTTAATTACAGTAAAACCTCTATTTAGGAATAGACTTGGGACCAAACTATTTGTATTCTAATTGAGAGATTATTACTAAATAGAGGTATTGGTATAAAATATTTTTCGAACACCCAAAATTATCCACTTTGACAAAAATATCATTAAGAACTCCTTGATGATTATTATTCAAAAAATATTTATGCAAAGTAGTCTTTTATAGGAAAATGTGGTCTTTTATAGGAAATGTAGTCTTTTATAAGAAAATATGGTCTTTTATAGGAAATGTAATTTTTTATAGGAAAATGTAGTCCTTTATAGGAAATGTAGTCTTTTATAGGAAAATGTAGTTCTTCTTTAAAATTAATATTGTCTCTCTCTCTCTCATATATATATATGAAATTATTACTATATAGAGGTATAGTTTCTTAATACGGGATTTAAAAAGTATATAACATATTACAATTTAGAGGTTATTCTTATTTATAACTGGCCCAAATTGGGACTAATTTTTTTTATAATATTGTAGAGATTATTCTTATATAGAGTATTCCTAAATAGGGGTTTTACTGTTGATGGTTATAAATTTCATCTACTTATATGCATGTTGTTCCATTCTGTGAAATTGACTCCTCTGCTTTTGGCTTCATAGGTTACAGGGGCTGATGAGATTTTTGTTTTCATTATATCTTTCAATAATCAAATTTTGCCACAAGTAGCACCAGGGAAATCTTAAACTCTGCTGAGCTTCAAGTTGGGAAAAAAAACAGAGAGCCCCTTACAGGCTTGCATAATTGGACTGCGTCTCTCTCATCCATGGCCAGATTTACAGGCTTCATTTCATTAGGAAGTGTTTTCAATTAAATTAATAGAGTAGTTGAGCAAGAAGCTCAAAACTCTCCTCCCTGTGCCAAATGGGATATACTCATTGATTTCTTTTACAAGTCTTTTTACTTTAAAAGTCAAATCATCAAATCTTAAAAGTTTAAAATTAATGCAATGCAAAACATTAAATTCTCACAAAAATAAATTTGTAGCCACTTAAAAACAAAAACAACTTAATATTATTAGTTGGTAATATTATTAATATTAATATTATTAATACTAATATTATAAAATATTAATATTAGTATTAATAATATTATTATGTTGAAGTTATCCTATTTGTAGTGGCTTATTCTTTTTTGGGTTGGTAGAATAGTTTTATAACAACCAATTGCTATAAATGCATACCCATTTATATATATATATATATATATATATATATATATATATATATAAAGTTTATCCTATTACTATTATAGTAAGATGACTGTAATAATAACAAACCAGTTTGATTTTTGGGTGAGTTAATAAACCAATAACAAAATGAGCATAATATGCCTCTGCAAATCTTTATTGGGACTTTGGAATGCTGATTTAAGCCCATAATATGCCTCTGCAAATCTTCATTGGAAGGCCAGTGTCTTGTCCCCATGATTGAAGCACTCCATGGCCAACTTTTACACTTTATTTATTTATTTATTTATTTTCTTCAACTACTTTATTTTTTTGAGGAGAAATTGAATTTCATAACTGGAGATCAAAGTTTAGAGTATTACAAATAAAAGGAGGGGGAATAGAGCCCCATTCTTGGACATCAGACATAGAATTCGAAACACGAGCTAAGAGATGTGCAACAAAATTCGCTGACCTCCTAACAAAATAGATACGACAATCGACTATAGAAGACACCAAATCCTTACATTCATTCATTCATTCCTTAACTACTTTATAACTTCAAATTATGTCACACGATCCTTCCACCTTTACTCTTAATTAATTTCTCCAATTTATTCAAACAAATTGAGTGCCATAATATCATGCTTATGATATAAATTATTATTTTTATTCATTCCATACCACAAAATAAATTGAGGAACTAAAGAGTATATCTAATTCTCTTATCTTGAGATTTCAAAATCATTTTTTTTAATAATAAAAATCTAAAGTTAAATCTCTCAGCAGAGTTAGCCATTAAAGAGTATTTTTTTTTCTTTCTTTTTTAAGACAATTAGGAAAGAAATTATGTTTACTATATAGAGTTTATGTAAAATTTAAGAGAATAAATCAAGACATAATTGTGCACAATAAAAGAGACCTTTAACTAAATTAAACCAAATATTTGGTGTTGATATAAACAAATGTAAATAAATAGAAAGACATGTGATTGAAAATTTTGTCACCATATTATTATTATTATTATTATTATTATTATTATTATTATAATATGATAAGAAAAAGAAACAAGTCACGGCGCTCAAAATTATCTTATTTGAATAACCAGTCCCCCAATATGTCCAAAATGATTAAATCTGGAAAAGAAAAAGTCGTACACGTGGCAAAACCCCACAAGTGCCACTATGACGCAGCTGACTGCCTGCCTACTGCCTAGGTTATTGTAATTATAAGTAGAAGGCGAATAGAATGTGGCTAGCCCATGTGAATAGACCAGACCAGACCCAATCTTGGTTATGTGGTGTGGTCCCGGTCACATGGTCTAGCCCACATACCAATTACCATGTGCCCTCTTTGGTTTGGAGTTTGGACCTTTTTCTTCTACTAAGCTTTTTTACTCTCAAAAGTTGTGGGCCTTGTGGCACCTTTTGGAGGCTCCATTTGTACAAAGACATGACTCATATGAACTATTGTTGAAATTACTATTTAAATATGTGAATTTTTCCTTAAAAATAGTTACTAAATTATATAGTTATATTATGTATTGTAAAAGTTTTTAACTAAATTATAATTGCGATACATAAAATACGTAAAATTTAAAAATATTTTTTAAAATTTATTCAATTTTATCGTATAAACTTGCACGTTAAAAAGAAATTGATATTTTTACATAAAAAAAATAATCTATCTAATAAAATACAAATGATTTTGAATTTCATTTCCATTCAATAAATCATCCGAGTAAATTACAAATTTGAAATAAATCTCACCGTTAAATACAGGTCTTGGGAGTCGTGAGAATTACATCTAAGTATTTCTATATTATTCCTGTGACATGAGTAGTGAAATCGATCTTGGCTCCATGTGAAGGAGTAACTCCATTGTTTCATTTTTCCACTAGAGTTACCTATTTATGCAATAATACAATGAGCTGACTAGTGTAGACCCCAGATAAATTGGCATCACATGGAAATATGTTTAAAATGAGCTATTTACTCATGTGACAATTAGCCACTAGGGTATCCCACACAAATCCTGTGCAAATCTATGGTCACCCAGCCCTCAATAAAATCAAAATGAAAATAATTTTAAATGTCAATTGAAATTAACAAAAAAAAATAAAAAAAAATTATGTGCATGCTCCATTACACCAGTACAAAAATTGGAAGAACCAAGATTCCACTACATTTCTCTTTTAAATTAATTTCCTAATAATACAGTAACTTGCATAGGATAATAAAATTATTACTACTAGTAATTAAACTTATTATTTATCCAATTTTTCTTGTTCAAGAAAGGGGAGACCTCTGAGGAGCTCCCTTTCTCCTGTTGCTAAGGGACAGCATAATTCCAGGGAGGAAGCCACTCCCTTTCTTCTTATTTTCCGTCATCTCCGGGAAGTGATGTGAAATTCCAGAATTGCCCATGCCATGGCTAGAGCATGATGAGCCTTGGAACTTAAATGTGTCCTCTAGGATGGAATTTGTGGTAATTTGACCGTCGTCGCCATCCATTTGGAGCCCTTCAAATTGGGAGAAGGCGAAATCGGATTCGTCAGACCTATATATAATGCTTGATAAATCTTCACCTTGATAAACCATGTGATCAACCTATATAGCATGGTGAGCATGAAACAGAAGGGGTACTTAAGGCCATGTTTTGTTGATGCAATATTGACTAATGAAACTTTCAACATGAAATAATTAGGCTGTGGATACTGTTAGAGTAAAAATGATATCCCCAGAGCAATATATATTTAGCGACACTTATATAATTGTTCTGGTCACTTTAAGCGACGTTTATTGCTTTAACAACATTATTTTTCTCTAGCAGTATCAACAGCCAATAATTAAACAAAGAAAAGCATGCATGTTATTAAGAGAAAGAGAGATACCTTGCAAGAAAGAGAACAGAAGTGGAATGGGTACTGGAGAATTCTGTCACAGGTGAAGCAAGTATTGGCAGGGCCCTTATAAGACCTAGACTGTGCCCTCTGATTCAAAAATATGACTTTGGCACTATTTATTGTATAGGGCTGCCACACAAAATAATCAAACACAGAAACACTTCTATTATATAGTTGATGCATTAAGGGATAATAAAAAAATTACATTAATTACTCAAACTAAAATACTCTCCGAATCCAAATTAGAATCCCGTTCGACTTTTTATATCCTTAAAAGTCAAATGGGACATTCATTATTGAACACAGAGGGTTTAGGGTTTAGGGTTTGGTGGAGTATCTGTTTTTTACAATCTCCCATCCCATATATTCACATACGTCAGTAATGTATATCAACATAAATTTGTTTTTGTGTGTAGCAATACTCATTAAGTTTTAGTTCACCTGAATATAAGAACAGTCAATGAGCTTCTCCAGGTCATCCAATCTAACAACATCTTGGTAAACATATCTTCTTACCTGCAAATCACACCAACTTTTAAGGGAAAAAAGGCTCTTAAAACTACTGATAACATTCCATTCAATTCAATATTTGGCAACCAAACAGAGCTTTATCATATGAAAGGATGAAACCAAATCAATTCCAGCCTAGTTATGATGATATGTATTGAATTTAAATTGTCTAGTGTCTAGACTTTATACTAGTTCATAACCAGCTAGAAAGTTTTTCATTTAAATGGCATCCAAATTCCAACTACCACATTTTTATTGTGGGATGAGTTATAAGTTCTTGAAGTGACAAATTGTGACTGTGCAATTATTTACAAGAATTTGAAAAGTTAGGCAACCAAACAGTAAATGAACTGGAATCACAATAAATTGTTGAAATAAGTATATGAAAACAAAATAGACTAGAAATGAATTTTGGGTCAAACTTTCACTTTCTTTGAAAGCAACAGCTGAGGATTACCTTGGCAGCAGGAAAAAAATTGAATAAAGAAAGAAAATTTACTAATAATGGGGAAGAAAACAAATCCCAAAAGTGGGAAACCAAATGTCCAAGCACATCCCAATTGGAATATCATTGAAAAATGAGATATGCTAGCACAAAGTAACCTACTGTGGAGATCTCAATAAGAACCAAATAATTAGCTTGAATTTCCACATAAAACTAAGAGCTAAAAGTAGGAAAAATTTCAAATTAATTAGAATGTTCAAAAAACAAAAAAAAAAAACTTCATTAGATTATGTAGTATAAAAGTTTAAAGAGCCAATTACTAGTTACTAGAAATTTTGAAGATTTTAACAGAGCAGGTAAAAAACAGAGAATCAAGACACTACATTTTGCCACTTTCTAAGAAGCAAAACAAATTATATCAACAAGAATCTCCAAGGAAAGAGATCATTTAAACAAGAATCTGAGGAAAAGTTGAGAATTCTTGAAAATTAATGAGAAATAAATACCAATTTCAACTACCCAAGTAACTCCAACAAATTCTTGAATCAGCCAAAAAAAGATGTGTTCTAATCATAACCCAAAAGAGAATTAGTATAACATTTAACTAAATAAATTGTGAAATCTTCGATTCCAAAGTAGTAGTACCACAATTCTTTAAAATCAAAAGCACATGAATGACAAATTAATTATAGTAGTGTATATATATGTATGTATGTATATATACCTGAAGCAAAGGATGAGAATGGTGAGAAGGGAGGCAGTGCGGGCAAAAGCTTTGACAACAATCCAAGCAGAAGATGTTCTTCTCATTCTTCCTTCGATTCTGGTGGAGCCCACATGTATGAAAGAATGTCTCAGCCATTAAAGCTTCTAGCCATGCAGGTTTCATTACCATATCTCCACCTCCCCGGCTCCCCTGCCTGATGATAATAATGATTCTCTCCCCTGCCAAATTGTATATTAATATTTTATTGAATATGCAATCCGTGCTATATAATATAGATATAGATATATAATGTAGATAGGCTGTTTACATGCTCTAGTAAACCCTACCCTGAGAGTCTCTTGCCTCTTGGCCTCTATTTATAGTGCAGGTTGCAGAAATGATGTCTTTGTCATACAATATAGAGAAAATCCCACATAATCCAAAATACCCATTTATGAATTTTACATGTATATTTATCTATATCCATGTATACATAACATATATAATTTATTATATATATAGGTATATATATATATATATAGGCGGAGCCACGTATGGGCTTGGGTGGGCGGTAGCCCAGGTGAATTTTTTGCAGCTGAACATTTTTTTTTTTTTTTAATCTTACATGAAACGACGTCGTTTTATGTAAGAGTAAAAAAAAAAAAAACCTAATCGCCTCTGCCTCTGTGCAAACTAAAACCCAATTCTTACCACTGCTCTGAGGACCCATGATTGCAACGACGGTGTATGAGAGGCCGCAGTCGCCAAGCTTCGCTTTCTTCATAAAAGTATCGAGACCGGTAACGTTGAATTCACCATTCCCGTCGATTAGCTGAGTCGCACAACGGCACAACCGCACAAGCCTCTTTGGAGGATTTCCTTTGAGAGAAGACTTGAAGACTTGGCTTATGCTTGGCCGCGACAGCTAGTTGGTAATTTTCTATTGGCACTTTCTTGGGTTTTCTTTCTTGTTTACTCATGGCACAACTATCTTCTTTTCCCATAACTAAGATTCTAATACTGATTATGTTATGTGTATACAGTATACTGCCCCTCTGCTCTGCTCGATTGCTCTGAATTCCGATTTATTGGGTCCTGGAGGCTGGAGGTAAAATTATATTCCCTTTATATGTGATCAGATTTATCATTTATGGGGTTTTGTTTCCTTTTTGTTTTGGGGTTAATATATATGATTAATGATATAATGATACTTTGGTCAAGTTTCCGTCTTTGGGTTTAGAGAAATAATATTTTTGTTGCCCTGAAACAATTGGGGTTATGCATTCTCCTTTTATCTAGTAGTTCATTATATTGTTTATTGAGGATGGATATGTTGATTGATCAGTATACTGTTATAGTTTCCTTATCTAGTTGGATTCTCCTTGTTTGACACTTTGAAAGAATTTTTTTTATGACTTTCCTTGTTGATGATAAGAATTCTTGGAGTTTTAGTATGTTATGTGGTCACTTATAATTTAGAAGGCATCACTCTCTGCAGTAAGAGAAACAAGGCTTCAATATTTAACTGTAATTTCTGAATTTTTAGGTTTTGGGGATTTTCAATTTGAATAAGTCACAATGAAAAGTCAAGGAAGCAAGAGAGAAAAAACTTTGTTTTCTTTCTTTAAACCAAAAGAAAGTGCATCAACTAATGAAGGGTATTCTTCATCTAATGTTGAACCCCTTTCCAAATCTCGAAGAGTTGAAATTGATTTTAGTACTCTTGAACGAGATCCTGGGATTCGGATCCCTATATGGCAACATCCCGTTAATCAACGAGATGAAATTAGGAGAGCTTATATCAAAATGGGTCCGTATCAACCTAAGTTGGCAGAGTACCCAAGGACTAAATCAGGGTCACAAAATCGAAAATTTCAATATTCGTGGTTTGAATCCTTTCCTTGGTTAGAGTACTCTCCATCAAAGGATGCAGCATTTTGTTTTCCATGCTTTGTTTTTCAAAATAAGGTGCCTCTCCATCCTGCATTCATTACTGAAGGGTTTAACAGTTGGAAGAGGGTTAATGATGGAATTAGATGTGCATTTTTGATGCATGTGGGAGGTCCTACTTCACCACATAAGAATGCAGTGAAATGTGTTGAAGACTTAATGAAAGTAACTGGACATATTGACAAAGTGTTGAATGCACAAACTCTAGAAGAAGTTCAGAAGAATCGGTTGCGACTTACGGCAACAATTGAGAGTATAAAGTGGTTGAGCTTGCAAGCTTGTGCATGTAGAGGTCATGATGAATCTCCAACTTCTAGCAATCGTGGTAATTTTATAGAGATGATAAGACTTATGGGCCGATTGAACGTTAACATTGGTGATGTAGTCTTCGAGAAAGCTCTGAAAAATGCTCAATATACTTCACCCACTATTCAGAAAGAAATTTTGCATATTATTGCAAACAAAGTTAGAAGAAAAATTCGTGAAGAAGTTGGAGATGCAAAGTTCTGTATTTTGGTTGATGAAGCCAAAGATGCATCAAATAAAGAGCAGATGGCTATTGTTTTGAGATTTGTTGACAACCATGGTTTCTTACGAGCGTTATTTTGAGGTTGTGCGTATGTTTTGACACTATTGCTTCAACATCAAGAAAGAAATATCTAATGTCCTTGCTCGAGCTAATTTGCATATCCTTAATATGCGAGGTCGAGGGTATGATGGTGCTAGTAATATGCGCAGCTTGGAAATCTGGACTTCAAGCTCTATTTCTTAAAGATTGTCCATCGCGATATTATGTACATCGCTTTGCTCACGATCACAATTAGCATTAGTTGCAAACTTCTTCAAAAGAGATTTACGTTTGGCAATTTTTTCAAACTAACAACCATTATCAATCTCATTGGTGCTTCTCCCAAATGGCATACTGAGTTACATCCTACTCAAGCTATTGAAATTGCACGTATGGTAGCTTCTGGTGAACGTGATACTGGTAGAGGCCTTAATCAGATTAGTAATCTACATCGAAGTGTAACTACTCGGTGGAGCTCTCATTTTGATTCTATTTGCAGCTTAATTGATATGTATCGTGCAACTATTTCAGTGCTTGAAAGTATTGTTGAAGAAGGATCCTCTAACTCTATGCGTGGAGAAGCTGGTGGATGTTTGATTATAATGAGGTCTTTTGATTTTATTTTCACTCTATATATGATGCATAAAATTATGGGGATTACTGATTTGCTTTGTAGAGCTTTGCAGCACAAATCTCTTGACATTGTAAATGTCATGGATCTAGTCTCAACTACTAAAGCACTACTTCACACTTTGAGAGAAGAGGATTTGATCATCTCCTTGAGCATGTGTGCAATCGGTTTGCACACAAAAATGACATCGACATACCGGATATGAATGCTTCATTCAAAAGGCTACCGATCGTTCATGCCAACAAAAAGAATCGATGACAGTTTGCCAACACTATCATTTTGATGTGTTTAATCCAGCAATAGATTTTCAGCAGAAAGAGTTGAATTTCAGATTTAGTGATGAAGCAGTGGAACTCCTTATACTTAGCTCAGCTTTAGAACCGAAGGACAACTTTAAATCATTCAAAGTTGATGATATTTGCAAGCTTGCTGAGAAATTTTATCCAGAAGATTTTAGTGAGCAAGAAATGCATTATTTGAGATGTCAACTAAATCATTATAAAATTGATGTGCTCCGTCATCAGAGCTTTCAAAATATGTCTACCATCACTGAATTGTGTCGCGGATTAGTTGAAAGAAATATGTTGCAGACTTATAATTTGATTGATAGATTGATTCTTCTTGTTTTGACTCTACTTGTTCCCACAGCCACGACAGAACGAGCATTTTTAGCTATGAAACATGTTAAAACTGCTCTTCGCAATAAAATGGAAGAGGAGTTTTTAGCAGATTCTATGATGATTTACATTGAACGAGAGCTTCTTGAAGATATCGATTCAGATTCCATAATAGACGAATTCTATTCTACAAAGCATATAAGGATGCAACTTAAATAATGTGTTTTGTTTTCCTTTTTTCTTGCATGTTATGTACCTTTGAACCTTACTACTATGCATGATTTTGAATTTGTGATTGATCTTGGTGAGACAATTTTTGGGTAGCCCAGTAAAAAATTAATTCCTAGCTCATCCCTTGTATATATATATATATATATATATATATATATATATATATATATATATATCCCTTTTGAGTTTCGACAGTTGATTGATTAGAACCACCTCCCTATTTTACAGCCAGAGCACCTCTCTTTCCTATCTGACAAATTTAACCCTCATAACTCATAAGAAACTGATTTTTTTCGGGACTAAATTGCAAATCTAACCCTCCTATTTATCATGTTTTTTTGCAAACTGTTCCTAAATATTTTTTTAACATAATCGTTCCTCATAGCCCATAGGCAAGTTAATCATGCAAATGTGTTCCTTCAATGTTCCATAAACTTTTTTTCATATAACTCGTTTCCTCATAAATGCGTTAATCATGCAAATGTGTTCCTCTAATTTTTTTTAACCTATTAAATTTGATTTTCTCTCTCCTCCCTCCTCTGTCCTCCATCCTCCCTCCTTATTTTTTAATTTTTTATTTTTAAAATATATGTAAAAAAGTATACTCTTTTTCTTTTTTTTATTTATTTATTTTATATTAACATTTTGAATTCAATATAAAATATCTTTAAATTCAAAATTAGTATAAATTAATTAATTTTAAACAATATAATTACTAAAATTATAAACTTTACTATTTTTTTATTTTATCTAAATGACACAAATAAAAAATAGTAAGGTTTATATAAACTAGTATTTTTTTATTAATTATATTTTTTTCATACCGATTATTAGTACCATTTAGATAAAATAAAAAAATAGTAAGGTTTATAATTTTGGAAATTATATTAAAATTAATTAATTTATATTAATTTTGAATTTAGAGATATTTCATATTAAATTCAAAATGATAATACAAAAATATACAATTAAAAAGAAGAATAAGAATATACTTTTTACACAAATTTTAAAAATAAAAAATAAAAAATGAGGAGAGGAGAGAGAAAATCAATTTTTAATAGGTAAAAAAAATTGAAGGAACACATTTGCATGACTAACGCATCTACGAGTAACATTTGTGCTAAAAAAAAAGTTAGGCGAACATTGGAGGAACACATTTGCATATACTAACGATCTATGATGAAACAATTATGTTAAAAAAAAGTTTAATAAACAATTTAGTAAAAACATACGACAAATAGAGGGTCGATTTGTAATTTAGTCTTTTTCCGCAACATTTTGGAATAAAATGTTGCACTACGAAGTTGTACCTTCTGTAGTAGTAATTGTACATAAAAGTAATAAAATTTACACCAAAATTATCATTGGTTTTAGATGTCTCAATTTGATTTTTTAGCCTTTTAGGTATTTGAAGAAATATTGAACATAATTTTGGGGCTGATATTTTCAGGAGGAGATTGTGCTATAATTAAGCAATCCACAATGTACAATAAAAATGGTACACTTGCGTTGAGAAAGTAAATTTTAGAGCTAAAAATAAACAAATTAGGTTATTCACAAGCACAATCCGACTTTACTCGTTTAAATACGCTTCAATTGACTTGAGTTTATTTAGTCAATCGATAATTTTTTTGGACTATAGTGACGGTTCAACTATTGTAATAAATATTTTGGTTTACGGCGACAGTTGTTATAGCCCAAAAAAAATTGTCATTATAGCATAACTGTGTACTATATAGCTGTGTGTATATATATAACCCTTAATATATATATATATATATATATATATATATATATATATATATATAATTCCTAATTATATGTAAATGTAAATTTGTCTAAACCTGGAGTCGGCTTGTATGACTTGTTCATGTTCAACTCAATTATTAGAGTACTTCTAGGGCGATCGGGCTTTTCCGAGCCGGGGGTAATGACCTACTAATTTTTATTTTTATTAATTAATTTTTTTTGCTTTTGACTACAAAATAATTAATGTGATTTATTGAAACTGAAAATTTTATAAAATGCAGTGATTTAGGTGTCATTTAGATACACGTAAAAAACAGAGGTGTACAGTCTGTAAAATCCTGTTTTTTACGTGTATCCAAATGACATCTAAGTCACTGCATTTTGTAAAAATTTCAATTTCAATAAATCACATTAATTATTTTGTAGTCAAAAGCAAAAATAAAAATAAAATTCGAACCGTCATTACCACCCCTAGAACTTTCTCAGTAATTATTATATTAGTTGAGTTCATGGCAGATTCACTATTAGACAAGAGGGGGCAAGTTCCCCTCTTAATTTTTGTAATTGTTTACTAGTATAAGAGTATTTAAGTAAAGTGACCTTTTAAAAAAATACTAATTTAATGACTTCAAAAATAAAGTTTTTAAAAATAATTTTGTAGTGATTTTATGTACTTTTTATATTTCAAAATACAAGATCATTTTGACTTTTTGAAGTCAACTTGAAATATTTTTAAACTCAAATTTGACATAAATTCATTTAATTTTAATCAATACAATGATAAATATTATAAACTATCTACAAAATACTAACAATTATAAGATTTATTAATTATAATATTCAATAAATCTCATTAATTTTAGTCCGAGAATATCTAAAATTAAATTTCAAAAGTAAAAAAACATCATATAAATTGAAACAAAGAAGTAATTTTATTTTTAAAATATACATTTGGTGAACATCTGTTCATCTTTGCACTACAGGCCAAAGATATTCAGTAATATCATCATTTAGGACTGAGGATGATGAAAAATATTTTAAAGAAAACGAATCCAGTGAAACAAAAGAACAAGTATTAAGGATTCATACTTTAAATAACCCAAGTTCAAAAATACTTCATAAATAACCAGAGTGGAGTAAAATTCAAGAATGAAGACCAAAATATAGATCCAATCAAAGATAAGAACTATAACAGACAATCTTGGACACATAAAAGAAAATTTAATTTTTCTGTGAATAGTGGTCGATTTGTGAATAGTCTTGAATATCGTGAATAAGAATCTCGGCATTAAAAGATTGAAATTTCACAAAAATATATCGTGCTTCGTGAATAGTACTTTCGTGAATAGTAACTCGTGAATAGTAACTCATGAATAGTAACTCGTGAATAAGAACTCGTGAATAAAAACTCCCACGACATGAAAAAGTTCCAAATTTGATAAAAGTTCCAACTAATATTTCGGTATAATGATATCAAGAAATAATATCATTTAAGAAGAAAATAACATCCTTTACCTCGTAAAGAATAATACTTCTTATCGAAATCTTTGGATATAGTCTTTGAAAGAACTTTGCACCGTATAAAGCAATACTCAAAGTACTAAAATACTCACAAAATACACTCGATATTATAGAGAGAGAGAGAGAGAAATCTTTAGTTTACGGTGTGATTTTCAATTCTAACCCAAGACCCTATTTATAGGAAAATGCTTAGAACACCAAAGCAGAAAATTTAATATAATATTAATATAATTTATTAAATTTCCTACGCACACAAACTTAGTCCACAACATCAGCCACTCAGCCAACAAAAACAAAAAAAACGTTTTTGTTATTAAAAATAATTAAAACTTTCAAAAATAAATTATTTCGGAACTTCAATAATTCATAATAAATAGCCCTTTTATCAGAAAATTTGAATCTTACTTTTTTTTTTTATAGGAAATTCAATTCTCTACAACTTTGCAGAAGAAAGTTTTTCCAAATTCCAAACAGAAATTGACCGAAATCCATAAACGGACAATTTTACAGACTATAATCAAATTTCAGTCAAGAAATGGGCCCACAGACATGTTTAACATGTTTTAAACAATTTTTGCAACAAAAATACTCTTCCTCCTCATATACTCATATATCCCACATTCATTGTAAAAATATCACTATTATTATATTATAATAATATAATAAAATATTATTTTATCAGAAAAGATAAAATATCGATTTTCAACAATTGTCACTTTAAAAATTTTCTCCATCTATATCCACATAAAATGAATATTTTCCTCATCATATAAATCAATAATTAATTATTCACAAATAATATTACGTAATCACAATATCGATAACCGGCGGTTCCTGGGAAAGAGGGGCTTTTCAATAAGAATTTCTCTCCTTCTTCGGCGCAGATTAGGTGACCAAACCTCTCCTTGTATGTAACTTTCTAGACATTGCTAATAATGTTATCTAATAATATTATTCGGATAATATGAATTATTGCTTCGATAATGGAAAATACCGGTAAAGTGACAATTATCAAAACAATAGTAATATAAAATATCAACGCAATAATTATTGAATCAATAAAATAAAATCTTTGAACAATAATTATCATAATAATTATTGAGTAGTGCCTTTCACGTAAGAATCAATAATCGGCAATACCGCGTTGTAAAGCTCTTGTGTAACAACGCATATTACATCGTGTTTTAACCACCGGGTATTCCAACAAAGATAATCTGTGAATAACTACTACCAAGTTATTTATAAATAACTTATACTTGCGTTTCTTCCTCCAATTGCTTTCCAGTTATGGGCCCACAAAAGATCTAGGCCGTAAATATTTAAATATTCCCCAAGCAAAGAAGAATATTCCACGACCAAACGAATATTCCCGACAACAATGAATATTTTATAACCACCGCTTATTTGAAATATTTATGATTTTATCCATAACTAACCACATTAATCAAATCAACCCTTACTATTTCAAAATAATAAATAGAGGAAATTAAATTTTATTTATTAATAATTTGGGGTCTTACAACCTCCTCCTTATGAAATTTCACATCGAAATTGGCGTATCGTACACAGTGTTTCAAAAGATGAGGATACCTCGCTTTCATTTCCGTTTTCAACTCCCAGGTCATTTCCTCTATAGCATGGTTCTTCCACAAAACTTTAACTTGTGGTATGACCTTCGTGCATAGGACACGCTCTTTCTTATCCAAGATCTTGACAGGTATTTCCTCGTACGTTAAATCTTCTGCTATCTCGTCTGGTTCTAACTCAATAATGTGGTTCGGGTCTTTCACATATTTACGAAGCACGGATACGTGAAAAATATTATGAACACAAGACATACTTGGAGGTAACGCGAGTCTATAGGCCACATTTCCTACTCGGTCAAGAATCTGAAATGGACCAATAAATTATGGATTGAGCTTTTCTCTCTTCCCGAATCTTGTAACTCCCTTCCATGGAGCCACACGCAACAATATATGATCCCCAATACTAAACTCTACGTCCTTTCGATGAAGATCCGCATAACTTTTTTGTCGATCCTGTGCCGTTTATATACGTTGTCGAATCGTTTGGATCTTCTCTGTAGTCATTCGTACCAACTCTGGTCCCAACAACGTTGCTTCTCCCACCTCATCCCAGCATATTGGAGAGCGACACTTCCGTCCATACAATGTTCAAATGGAGCCACACCTATACTTGTCTGATAACTGTTGTTGTAGGAAAATTCCACCAATGGTAAATACTTATCCCAACTCCCTTTGAAGTCTAGGACACAGAGTCTTAATAGATCTTCAAGAGTTTGAATAGTCCTCTCTCGATTGTCCATCCGCTTTTGAGGATGGTATCTTAACTAAATCGTAAATCAGCGCCCATAGCTTTTTTGCAAGCTAACCCAAAATCTTGAAGTGAATCTTGGGTCACGATCCGAAACTATGGATACCGGCATGCCATGCAATCTCACAATCTCATCTACGTCATATACGAAGCAAGACGTTCAAGGAATAAAGTCTCCAGATCGACAAGAAATGGGCAAACTTGGTTAATCTATCAACAATAACCCAAATCGCATTTATGCCTTGAGAAACCGTGGGAAGAACCGTAGCGAAATCCATGGTAATGTGTTCCTACTTCCATTACAGAATCTCAAGTGGTTGCAATGGACCTTTTGGCACTTGATGCTCCACTTTTACACGTTGACAAGTTAAACACCTCGATATAAACTCCACGATCTCTCTCTTTATATTGTTCCACCAAAATGTATGTCGAAGATCATGATACATTTTGATACTCCCAAGATGGATTGCAAATGGTGTATTGTGTGCCTCCATCATGATCTTGTACTTCAAATCAGAATCGTTAGGAGCACAAAGTCTGGAGTGGACTCGAAGTATTCCTTCTTCATCGATTCTTGCTTCTGGAATAGCACCTTCTTGTACTTTTTTCTTCATAATCATCAGCTCCGGGTCTGTGGCTTGAGCAACTTTAACTTTCTCGATTAAAGTTGGTTCTATACGTATACTTGACATCATTGCATGGGTCCCCAGAGTCTTAAATTCTATCTTAATCTTTTGTAAATCACACAAAATGGGCCTTTGTTTTAATAACATCGCATTTCTTCCCGCGTATGATCTTTTACTCAATGTGTCAGCTACCACGTTCGCTTTTCCAGGATGGTATTGAATGGTGTGGTCGTAGTCTTTCAACAGCTCGAGCCAACGTCGTTGCCACATGTTGAGTTCCTTTTGGGTGAAGAAATATTTGAGGCTTTTCTGGTCTGAATATATCTCCACTTTCTCCCCATATAAATAGTTCCTCCAGATCTTTAGCGCGAAAACGACTGCTGCCAACTCTAGATCATGAGTATGATAATTCCTCTCATATTCTTTAAGTTGTCGCGAGGCATAGGCTATGACTTTCTCACGTTGCATGAGAATACACCCTAACCCTTTGCCTGAAGCATCGTTGTAGATAACAAATCCATCCGAACCAGATGGTATTGTCAAAACAGGTGCCGAAATGAGTCTCCTCTTGAGATCTTGGAAACTCTTCTCGCATTCCTCGCTCCATACGAATTTTGTATCTTTACGAGTCAGCTGAGTTAACGGGGTAGCGATTCGAGAAAACACTTCCACGAATCTCCGATAATAACCAGCTAAACCCGTAAAGCTACGTGATACTTGTCCACCGCCTTCTATTGTTCCCAACTTTGATTGTTTTAATCTTGGCGTCAATCAACAGACACTCCATGTTTTGACACCATGTGCCCAAGAAATGCTACTTCCTCGAGCCGAACTCGCATTTCTTCACTTTTCTGCATATAGCTTGTTATCACAAAGCCTTTGCGAGCACCAAATTTCAAATGGTGCTCATGATCTTCACAACTTTTGGAATAGATGAGGATGTCATCAATAAAGACAACAACAAACCGATCCAAATATTCCTCAATACTTGGCTCATCATATCCATGAAAGCGAAGAGCATTAGTCAATCCAAAAGATATGACTAAGAATTCATAATGCCCGTCTTAGTTCTTACGAAAGCGATCTTTGGAATATCCTCGGTTCTAAACTTCAACCGATGATATCCGAATCGAAGATCGATCTTTGAAAAAGAATTGCGCTCCTTGTAATCGGTCAAAACAGTCATCAATACGAGGTAATGGATACTATTCTTGATGGTGACATGGTTCAATTCTCGATAGTCAATACTGAAGTCGCATACTCCCGTCTTTCTTCTTCTTTACAAAAAAACAGAGCACCCCAAGGAGTTGTACTAGGATGAATGAAACCGATGTCCAACAACTCTCAGTAGTTGGACCTTTAACTCTGAAGTTCAATAGGAGCCATTCGATATGGGGTTTTAGAAATGGGCTTTGTGCAGGGTTCAAGATCAATAAAAATTCAACTTCACGTTACGGGGTGTAGGCGAGAAGTTCTTTAGGAAAAACGTCAGGAAAGTCAATAACAACAGGAATATTATTCAAATCTGACGTGTCTTTATTCAAATCCATAACATGGGCTAAGAAAGCTTGACATCCGTTTTTCAATAAACGAATAACTTTATGACTTGATATAACAAAGTGATTGATTTTAATGGCTTAGTTGCAGAATCGCATAACAGGTTGGTTAGAATATGAAAACTAACAACCTTACGAAAATAATCAATTGATGAGTAGTTAACCAATCAATCCCTAAAATCACGTCAAATGCAAGTATCTTTAAAGAGATAAGGTCAACAGGTAAGGTGATGGTTCCAACTTGAATCAAGCAAGATTTATAAACAATGGATGTGATGAAAGTTTCTCTTAAATCGGAGTTTCCACGGATAGGTCGAGTCTAATTTCTCCGGAGTCAAGTTTAAACGTTGAGCACAAGCAGGAGATATAAATGAATGGGTAGCATCGGTATCAAACTTCGCATGAATTTATGATTAGCTTACCCGTGATCACCTCGTTTGGGTTCCTCGCATGTTGACCATTCACGACAAACGCTCTTCCAAGAACCGTTGACTTTGACTTTTCTGGGACAGCCTTTTGAGTCACCATCCCCGCTGGACTTGGTTTCACTTCTGAGGTCTGATCTTGAAGCGATATGTCCTTCCTTTCACAGTTATAACATACCTTAAACTGTTGTGGGCGGTTTGGGTGATATGTCCTTCTTTCCGCACTTATAACATATGACCAGGTGGTCGTTCTCCTCCTTGGAACCATTCCATTCTTCGTCTTAACGCGTCTTCACATTGTCATTGTTGAATCTCCTTTTTTAAAATCTCCCCACTCTAAACTTCTATTTTTCACGGCCACGATTACCACCGTAGTGGTTACCGCTTTTCTGAATGTTTTCCTCCCCACCGGTTTTCATTACTCAGATGATCGCTTCCACCGGTATGACCGTCATTTGCGGTCCCTTGGTTGAACGTATTTCGCTTATCTCGCTTCTAATAATTGAGCCTGGCTGACAACATCCGAATATAAAGAAAATTTATGAGAGATAAGATATTGCCAAATCTCGGGTTTTAAACCTCTCGAAACATCCTCGTCATTCGCTCCTCATTCTCTACCAAATGAGGTACAAACCTGGATAACTCTACGAACTTCGCCTCGTGTTGGGACAATCCGCCATGTTATTTTGTTCTAGTCTAATAAACTCTACCTCCTTCATATGGTGAATATTTTCGGAGAAAATATTTTTTATTGAAAAGTTTCAAACGCTTCCCAAGACATCTTTGAGTCTTGCAGTGGGTCCGTTTCACGGACTCTACCACCAAGAATGCGCCTTCGCCACGGAACATAAAGGTGGCAAATGGAACCTTCGTTCCTCCGTGCTTCCCAAAATATCGACTATCTTAGTAATTTGCTTGACCCACGCTTTCCGCGTGATCGGATCGGCTTTTCCTTAAATTCGTGGTCCCAACTCTTTAAATCTTGTTTGTGACAAAGGCTAAGCGCATTCTAGCATTTCCACCAGTATTTTATGCACGAGTCTCCTCGTCGCGGTTTTGCATGAACTGCAAAAAGCTCCTAAACATCCCGTCGTTCATCGTCTTCTCAGTGGTGGTGTTTACAGGAGGAATATTGCCTTCCTGTTGCACGTTCCCCTAGGTGGTGATTAAAAGTGTTTCCACGGTCTCATTAACTCCACCGTTAATATTCTCATTGCCATTCTTAAATACTGCCATAAAATAAGGGTTAATTATGAAATTAACAAATCACATCACATATTAACCATATGCTTCAACTGACCAACAAATAAGCTTAGGTATGACACACTAGCGAAGGATTACTCGTCTCTCCCCTCCTAGCACTATTCCCCGATATAAGACCCTGAATTTTATGAAATAAAAGTATTCAATTTTTCTTATAATTACTATTCAGTAAATGGTTAAATTGATAAAAGTTTAAAGTTAAGGGTGATATATGAATTTTTTCAAAATATGCAAGTGGTTATAAAATATTCTTTCTGTCGGAGAATATTCGTTTTCGTCGTGGAATATTCTTTCACGTCGGGAATATTAAATGCGGCCAGCAGCCCATTTATGGGCCCCATAACGAATAAGCGCTTGATGAAGAAAATGACAAATTTGAGTTTTTATAAATAATCTAGGCGTAATTGTTCTCAAGTTAACAATTTGTTGGAATACCACGTGGTTAAAATACGATGTCTGGCGTTGTTGCATACAAGTGGCACACAGTATTGCACCATTATTGATTCTTACGTAAGAAGGCACTACTCAATAATTGTTACAGAATCTGCTCGATATTTTATTGATTCAATAATTGTTGCGTTGATATTTTATATTACTGTTGTTTTAATAATTGTCACTACACAGTATTTTCCGTTATCGAAGCAATAATTCATATTATCTGAATAATATTATTAGATAACATAATTGATGATGTGTGAAAGTTCGCATCAAGGAGAGGTTTGGTCACCTAATTGCGCGCCAAGAAGAGAGAAATTCTTATTATGAAAGCCCTCTTTCCTGAACCGCTATGCAGTTTATCGATGATTGTGATTCTGTAATATTATTTGTGAATAATTAATTATTGATTTATATGATAAGGAAAATATTCATTTTATGTGGTTATAGATGGAGAAAATTTTTAATGTGACAATTGTTTGAAAATTGATATTTTATCTTTTCTAATAAAATAATATTTTATTATATTATTATAATATAATAATGAATATTTTTAAATAATGTGTGATATATGAGTATATATAGGAAGAGTATTTTAGTTGCATTAAATGATTAACACATGTTTTTGTGTGTGTCGGTGGACCCCATTTCTTGGTCGAAATTTGATTATAGCACTGTAAATCGTCTGTATGTGGATTTCATTGAATTTCGCTTGGAATTTAGAAAAGCGTTACATTGTAAAGTTGTAGAAATTGAATTTCCAATAAAAATACGCGATATTCGATTTTTTTTTGATAAAAGAGCTATTATTATGAATTATTGAAGTTCGAAGTTCAAATAATTATTTTTTAAAAGTTATAAATTTGTTTTAAAAGAAAACGCGTTTTTGTGGTTGGTTGGTGGGCTCGAGGTAAGCATCTTTGAAATAAAGGTTAGGCGTAGACAAATTTTAATAATTATTATATTTTATTAAATTTTACGCTTTGGTTATTTTCTATAAATAGGTGCTTAGGTTAGAATTGAAAATCACACCGAAACGAAGTTTTCTCTATTTCTCTTATATTATCAAGTGTATTCTAAAGATTTTGATATCTTGAGTGTTCTTTATTCTGAGAATTAGATTATTATCATAAAGGATAGTAGAGGATTTTAAGGGATTGTAAGGAGGTTATTTTCTTTATAAATGATATTATTTCTTCAATATCATTATGCCAAAATATTGGTTGGAAATTTTATCAAATTCGAAACTTTTCCATGTCGGGTTCTTATTCACGAGTTCTTATTCATGAGTTACTATTCACGAGTTACTATTCACGCATTTAAGTTCTTATTCATGAGTTATTATTAACGAGTTACTATTCACGAGTTAATATTCACGGGTACTATTCACTTACAAAATTGGTTTCTTTTTTCTAACCAAATTATAGTTGATTTATGAATATTACTATGGAGATTAAAACTATGCATTGATTATATTGATTTTATTATCATATATAACATTTATATAACCACGATGTTGAAATTCTCTTTAATTTGGGTGTAAAGATGAGTAGATTATTGGTATGATCATATTTAGGGTTCTCTTTGGCCAAGAGTGAAAAGTTGAATTGTGGTGGTATGATCGCTGACCATTGATTTATAATTGAATATCTTTAGCTTAAAGTCTGAAAGGTGAATTGATCAACGTGGTTATAATTATTGTTTATATAAATTCTGAAATGATTATATATTTCTTTGAGATATTAATATATTTGGCCCATAATGCAAATATGAGCCAGTTGATGAATATATTTGGCACCTGGTGCAAATATGAGCAGATTGAGGAATATCTTTGGCACCAGTGAAAAGATGAATTGTTGATGAATATCTTTGGCCGTGGTCGAAGATGACATATTGTTGAATTTCTTTGGCCTTGTAGTGCAAAGATGGTATGTTGATGAATATCTTTGGTAGTAGTCTGCAAAGATGAAATTGATAGTATGATTATAAGCGAGGCGTGATTTGGTATAACCATGATCTTTGATGTTTCGAGTAAAGATTTACGATGAAAATTTATCTTCGTCTTTGGATGAGTAGAGGAATTTAGAATCACAATTATGATTATGAGTTATTCATATGATTATGGAAAGGGCTGTTGATTGATGTTACGAGGATAAAACATTATTGGTGAATTTTAATGTGGAGAAGATAATAGACTTTATAGTCTATTTGACTCTTCTAATGGATTACTTGTTCACTTTACTGACTATGGTTGAAAAGTTTTATCATCTACCATATGTTCTAAATCTACGATTTATTCTTTGTTGAAGGCTATTAATAATTTATTTATCTTTAGTCATGATATTCTTTACTGAGCTAGTTGTGCTCACCCTTGTGCTTCACAATTCCTTTCTGATAAAATAATATTTTATTATATTATTATAATATAATAATGATGATATTTTTACAATGAATGTGTGATATATGAGTATATGAGGAGGAAGAGTATTTTAGTTGCATTAAATGATTAACACATGTTTTGTGTGTCGGTAGACCCCATTTCTTGACTGAAATTTGATTATAGCCTGTAAAATCGTCCGTATGTGGATTTCAGTCAATTTCTGTTTGGAATTTAGAAAAACTTTCTTCCGTAAAGTTGTAGAAATTGAATTTCCTATAAAAATTGTGAGATTCGATTTTTTGATAAAAGGGCTATTTATTATGAATTATTGAAGTTACGAGTTCAAATAATTATTTTTTAAAGTTCTAAATTTGTTTTAAAAAAAATGTTTTTGTGGTTGGTTGGTGGGCTCGTGTGTTGTTAAGCATCTTTGAAATCTGAATTCAAAGGTTGGGCGTAAATTTTAATAATTATTATATTTTATTAAATTTTACGCTTTGGTGTTCTAAGCATTTTCCTATAAATAGAGTGCTTAGGTTAGAATTGAAAATCACACCGTAAACTGAAGTTTTCTCTATTTCTCTCTATATTATCGAGTGTATTCTTGTGAGTATTTTGATATCTTGAGTGTTCTTTATACGGTGCAAGTTCGTTCGGCGTTATTCGGTCGTAAGTCTTGCTCTTTCGAGGTAAGGATAGTAAGTGATTTTAAGGGATTGTAGGTTATTTTCTTCATAAATGATATTATTTCTTGATATCATTATGTCGAAATATTGGTTGGAAATTTTTATCAAATTTGGAACTTTTTCATGTCGGGGTTACTATTCATGAGTTACTATTCACGAGTTACTATTCACGATTTACTATTCACGAGTAACTATTCACGATGGGTTACTATTCATGAATTACTATTCATGAGTTACTATTCACGAGATTCGAATTTTCTATAAAAACTCGCGAGATTCGAATTTTCTGATAAAAGGGCTATTTATTATGAATTATTGAATTTCCGAAATTCCTGAATAATTGATTTTTGAAAGTTTTAATTATTTTATTTAAGAAAAACATTTTTGTTGTTTTGGAACATGTGTGGCTGATGTTTTTGCCAAAGAAGTGGGCGTAGGATGTTTAAGAAAATTATATTATTATTATTATATTAAATTTTACGCTTTTGGTGTTCTAAACAATTTTCTATAAATAGGGTGCTTAGGTTAGAATTGAAAATCACATCGAAAACACAAGTTTTCTTTCTCTTTCTCTCTATATATCGAGCGTATTTTGTTAGTATTTTAGTACTTTGAGTATTGCTTGCTACGGATGTGTTTTTCAAAGACTTATATCCAATCAAGTACTATCCATTTGAGGTAAGGGTGTTATTTTCTTCAAAATGATATTATTTCTTCAATATCATTATCTTAAAATATTGGTTGGAACTTTTTATCAAATTTGAAATTTTTTCATATCGGTTACTTATTCATGAGTTCTTATTCACGAAGTTACTATTCACGAGTTACTATTCATGAAGTTACTATTCACGAGTTACTTATCACGAGTACTATTCACGAAGCGTGATGATTTTTCTTGTGGAATTTCTATCTTTTGGTGTCGAGAAAGTTACTTATTCACGTACAAAGACTTATTCACGAATCGACACTTATTCACGTGAAAAATTAAATTTTCTTTTCTCGTGTCCAAGATTGTTGCATTATGATTCCTATCTTTGATTGGATCTATGTTTTGGTCTTTATTCTTGAATTTTACTCCACTCGATTATTTATGAAGTATTTTCGAACTTGGGTTATTTAAAGTATGAATCCTTAATACTTGTTCTTTTGTTTCACTTTGGATTCGCTTTTCTTTAAAATATTTTTTCATTATCCTCGGTCCTAAATGATGATATTCTTCAATATCTTTGGCGTGGCAAAAGATGAATGATTTTATGATGAATATCTTTGGCCCATAAAGGCAAAGATGAATGATTTTATGATGAATATCTTTGGCCGTAGTGCGAAGATGAACACGTGTTTAGATGAACACGACCCATTTGGAGAATATCTTTGGCCCAGTAGTTTAAAGATGAATATTTGATTTATGATGTATATTGATTGATGTTACGGGGGATAAAATATTGATGATGGATTTTTAAATTTATGGATGATAGTAGATTTCATTCTCTACTTATCTCTTCTAAAGAATTATTGTTTCCATTGTAGTTGTTGATCTAAAACTTGTTGTCTATTGTATTCTATTAGATTTTTTCCTGTTGAAGACTAAGGATAATTTGTTGTACATTATCTTAGTCATAATATTCTTTCTTTGGCTAGTTGAGCTCACCCTTTTCCTTTTGTTCCATTTT